>QKQZ01032599.1:0-12564 GCA_003595255.1 Solenopsis fugax | reverse complement strand
TATATATATTAAACTTGCGACGAGATTCATTATATATATTTTTTCATTTAATAAGATGTCGTAGAATATTGAGTATCTCATTAGCAAAACGAGTTAAAACAAGTCATAGCAATCTCGTGAAGCGAGTTTAAGTTGAATATACTCATAAATTATTACTGTATCGAGTAAGATAATCTATGCTTATCGTTGCGATAATTTAATTTATTTTAACGCTCGTGGAAATTTATGTACTTTCAAGTACAAATCACTCGATTGACTTATCACTGTCGCAGGTCGTTACTTTCGCGATGCGCTGCCAGTGAAAGGAAGAAATGGGAGTACGAATAATAGCAAATTAATTTATGGATGGCAGGATGGAGCGGATCGGACCGTTCCTCGCCTTTTCCAATCGAATTAGCCGTCGTCTGCAGTGATGGTCACGAACCAGTACTCATGAATTCAATCTTCGAACAATTGAGATTTAAATATTTCTTGTATTTTATTCATAAAGCTGCATCTCGACACGAAATACGAACGTACATATATATCTAGATTTTATACGAACAGTAATAATTAATACATGCGCACGATAATAATTAAGTTGAACAAGATTGCATTGTCAGAGCTGATCACTTTCTTACGCGTGTTGGCGTTATTGCTGGACGCGCAACGCTTTCTCCTTGCAGGATATTGTCCTCAGAGGAGTAAGTTAGCTGCCTTCTTCTTTCGAAGACAAGAGAGGAGCGTAAGCGTTGTCCATGAATAATTTCAACGAGATTTTTATCGCTGTTGTAAACTCTCGGCCTCGCGTCCGGCCGCTCTCGGGGGCGCGTAACAGAAATTTATCACGCTCGTTAAGCGTTGAAAAACTTTCGAGCGAACTTTTGTGACGTAATTGCTCGACGAGGTGGCCCCGACACGCTTCATGCGAGGCCGAAACAGGAGCAGCTATGAACGGTCGTAAGTAATTATGCTCAAACTAAAGTGTTTTAGCATTCGATTGATGTCTTCAATTTGTTATCAGATATATCTGATTTCAAAATGGATAACACTTAAAAATATTGTACGATAGATAAGTATATTTTTTAAAGTGACTAATTTAACAAAATGTTTACATAATGTAAACATTTTGTTAAATTAGAGTTATTAAATTCTGGTAAAATATTTTGGTGAATTGAGCAATCAATAAAATCTTCGTTAATTTTTATCTTGACAGGGAGAACAAAAGTTTGAACAGATATCGTCATAGTAGATATATCTAACAGAGATTAGCCAGACATATTTCCGATTAATACAGATATGTCCGTGGCATTTCAACGCGCTCTATACCGATGTAACGTTCAATCGACCGGATAATATCGTGTACAATCGCGTCACCGCTTAATTAACTTATCGGCACTTCCGAATGAACACTTCGAAGAAACCGTGACCATTTAATGCAGTCTGCGTTCTCGACTGATTCGTTTCAACCGGTAAAAAGTCTTCTAGACTTGATTCGCGAAGAACAAGAGCAAGCGGCAGCCAAATCGCGAGGATGAGGCTGTCGACACGATTTTGCTGGGATCGAGATTAATCGATGGGATGAGAGTGGGAAAGGGAAACGGGTAGATTGGCGACTGAAAAAAAGCACGTCGGTAAGAAAACGGGTAGATGCTTCTCTGCGAAGTGAAAAAAGGTAGCGAGAGAGCTCAATTAATCGAACTCTCGACGAAAGACTCCCTCGCTATCGATAAAAGTCTGCGCGTATAGGTGGGTGAAGAAAGTTACTGAAGTAACTCTTTCCTCGTCTTTCGCGTCCACGCGGATTGTTCGTAAAACTTGTTCAAAGATTCGCCATGCAATCATAATTTATATTCATTTAGAGATATTATACGAATACACGTTTATTTTATATCACGATTTCATTGATTACCTCGAATTATTTTCTATTCATTTTCACGATTTATTTCTTAATGTAAAAATGTCTGCAGAAATTATTTAACCTGTGATACTCTGATGAAAAATTATTTATTTTCTTATGATTATAAATGGATGGATCTTTATAAGAAAAGCTGGCTAAGCTAAATAAGAAAAATAGGACAATTAATTTGTTCTCGTTACAAATTTCTGATACATATTTTTATATTCTTAAGAAAGTTGTTATTTATTTTGAACAAAAATTTTTATATAAACAGGCTGACATTTTTAGGAATTACGAATTTTTTTATGTTCACACATAAATATAGATTTATGTAACGTAAAAGTGTATGAATTTTGTTATTCAGTTTTAAATCGAAATCTTACTGATTTCAATGCTACATTTATAACTATATCAATCAGTGATATGCATGTTTTTCAGTGATAATACAATGATTTCGATCAGAGTACCCTCCTTGGAATCATTTAGAGATATTGAATAATTGCTGATGATCACAGTTATAAGTACACCACTGCAAATCAGTGAATAATATATTGATAATTTCAATTTCTAAATGTAAAATAAGCAACATACAAAGTAACATATCCAGTATTGAGAACTAATAAATTTTCAGTGACGTTAGCTTCTTTCTGCACTATAATATCGAGCTACAAAACCCATAATCCGGAAGAACGGTGAACCAGTTTTATGTTCTGACACGGTGCAAGAATCTTTGCAAGAATGACTGNAACTAATAAATTTTCAGTGACGTTAGCTTCTTTCTGCACTATAATATCGAGCTACAAAACCCATAATCCGGAAGAACGGTGAACCAGTTTTATGTTCTGTAAAATAACACGACGAAAATAATCATTTCTGAGATGATGCCATATCTAGAAAACTAGATATCGATTTTTAATGTGTTGTTGTAACTGTCGCGCCAGGGAGTGAAACTGAACAATATTATTCTTAGTACTTCGAAAAAATTTGATTATGTGCTGTAGACAACATATAATCAAATTTTTTCGAAGTACTAAGAATAATATTGTTCAGTTTCACTTCCTGGCGCGACAGTTACAACAACACATTAAAAATCGATATCTAGTTTTCTAGATATGGCATCATCTCAGAAATGATTATTTTCGTCGTGTTATTTTACAGAACATAAAACTGGTTCACCGTTCTTCCGGATTATGGGTTTTGTAGCTCGATATTATAGTGCAGAAAGAAGCTAACGTCACTGAAAATTTATTAGTTCTCAATACTGGATATGTTACTTTGTATGTTGCTTATTTTACATTTCTTTAGGTATTGAACAGATAATAGCGAGATTCAAAATGAAAAGAAATTAATTTATGAGAAAACAGTAAAAATGCTATGGTAATGAATTTATTAGATGTATGCAACATTGAAATTATTAAAAACACCATATTTCAGCAAGTATTTATAAATTAAAAAATTTTACGCGGAATATAATAAATTGACTATGCAATGAACTTTAAAAGAGGTCGTTAATAAACCGTGCTGTACTTTATCCAGATAAATATCAAAATAAATTTTAACCAACTCGCGTCTACGGCCCTTCCAATTCTCCTTGAGAACAATCCATCTCGCCTCACCGAGCCACTTGAAACGAGCCTTCAGGCCTTGCCATTAATTTCAGAGAAGAAGAATCATCCCGAGCGTTCTTTACAATCATAGAAGGGAAGAAGACGTCTCGTTTTATTAATATTTAATGCGAATCGTTCACGCGCATTTTCATCCACGGGCCCGTCCCATATTGGCGCCATAACTCTTCCAATCTGGACCTCCGCGCGCTCTCGCACCGAGAGTCACCCTTCCCCAGGACCCGACGTTTCCCTCTCACCACGTTCGACGTGAAATTGGGGATTTTATCGTGACGCTGTATTAACGAACTCCGGCGGACGAAGAACGAGCGTGGATTTAACGGGCGGATCAAGACGGCTATTCCCGCCGGGAAAGAAATTTAATATCGTTTCTGCTCACGTCTCGAAGCGATGAGTTTCGATAAGTATGATATCCCCTTAACTTTCGAGTACTCGAAAAATGTTTTATGAGACCCATCCACCGTGTGTACACGCGTATCGAGGCCGGATCGGTTTAATCATCGACACTGAACGATTGTTTCCTTTCTCTCGTCGATGAATCTTTCCATTTCACCGAAATGAATATTTTGAACGCGAATGAATTATAGGACAATTTTTTTTTACTTTTTTTTATTCGCTACGTTATTAGAATGTAATAAAAATTTCAAAGTTTTGTCTTCTTAAATATTTTAGCACAGTATTACATTTTCTACTTTGACTTTGACAGATTGATAATAAAACAAAATAATTGATTGAGATTGATTGATGTTCTATAATTACATTAATTTTTTTCCGTGCATTATTTACGATCATATACAAGCTTTGATTGACTTAAACATTGCTATATCAAATTTGTGGTTTGCATTATTTATGCGTGTATCGACATATGTAAAGTTATTTTCATAAATTATCACCGATCGGCTGTCATGCAGCACGTTGGGCCAATTAATTATGAACGAGAATCATATTTTTTTCTACGCCATTGTCCATTTATCGTAACTACGTCAACTAATATGACCGATAACATTTTCGCGGAGAACTAGGTCGGTAATCGCGTCCCAATAAATAATATTGTCTACCTGAAACAACCGCGCCGACTTCGAATACTTTAATTACCCGACTCATAAGCCTCGTTTATCATCGTTAGTGAGCATGTACGACCTGAAGCCATTAGTGTACAGTGCCACCTTTTTTCGGCCGGTACACCTACCACATGCGTCCCGCGAGAAAATAACGTTCTCGATGATTTAGATCGATACCATTGTAAATTGCGTTTTCAGGTTAATATAGCGAGATAAGACAAAGAAATATCTACTGAATTTTTATCGACACAACAGTGATAATAGTCGTTGAATACATTTATCTACTTCGAAATGAATGAAAAGGTAATTTCCACAGGCACGCACGTTACAAATTATCGCATGTTATTCAAATTATTTTCACTCGTTATAATTTTGAATTTATCACGCGGTGGTATTTATGAACGAAACATATTAAATTTATGCAAATTCTATTTGCATATTCTGCACAGCTTTTGTAATCAATATAGCTTTTTATAGTACGGACAAACATAACTTAATCGAATATTGTAGTTTAGCATATTCCATTTGTTTATTATGTTATCAGACGTGTCCCGGTTCTGCATAACTCCGTTTGATTTACGTGCAGAAATTAATGATTCGTGTGCGCGCAGAAAGTGCCATTTTACGAAATTGCCAATAAATAATCCGGCACGATTTAATCGGGAGGGGCGTCGTTTATAATATTTTCCGACGTGCGCCATCAAAATAAATCACAGATTCACATCAAGATTGTAGTCAATCATGGGACAGACGTTTCCTGCATTTCCATTGAGCTGACTTTCCAGGGAAATCGTTTTATTTTCCAGCATGAGCTCCCTCTTTGCGTGGTGCGATGTGACGGTTATTATTTATCTCAAGAACAAAGAACGCGGACCTGCTCGCTTTATTTTCTTTTGTTCCTTCCTCATCCTTCTCTGAAGAGATCTTGCCGAGATCTTACAGAGACAGACTATAATAATGAAACATTTGCTCCTTTGGTTTGTTTCACGCTTAGTACACCAACCATGAAAAACTAAAGATTATAATGGAAAACGTGCCGCTTTTTATCTTGTGTTTATCCTTTGTTTTTTGATTTTATTTTTCTCGTAAAATGTAACAAGATGTAGCTGCATATCTTTTCAAATATAAATAAATCTATCAACGCTATGTTTTCTATTTTTTATTTATTTAATCATTTATATTTATATATTATTTATTTCTTTCCACGTGTGTATCATTTGTAGTATTAATATGTCGGTTTGGTTATTATATTATTTAATCGTAAATTATTGCAATTATTAAATCGCTGTTATTTATACAGAAATATCTACTGAAAATTATTTATATACATATTTTTAATTAATTAAGAAAAAGTAAATATTCCTTTCTATTTATATTGCAGATATGGAATCAGAGTGGATCCCTGGCAGTGGTTCTTGTTCCTTAGCGGCAAGGATGACGGCGGCGAAGAATATCCCTCATTGTTGCTGATCTGCTGTAAGTGAAACTGCCGATATGTCATTTTACATTCGTTCAACGGAAACAGAGCTGTCAATGTTCGTGGCCTCGATTACAAAGTGAACGACATTTATTATAAGACTTTCGTCTATGTCGATATTAACGGAAGTATGTCAATCGGGAAAATATCAATAGTGCTTTAACTATTTAAAAGCTTAGTGTGACTTTTGTCTGTCAATTAGTTTCTTTAAATATTATACCGAAAAAACTGTATTCTCGACTCGAAAATTTCCTTCTAATTTTTGTAGTAGTTTCTTCTAAAATGGACGCCTAAAGGATTTGCTTAACTTTAGGAGGAATTCTTCTAAAGGATGGATTAATAGCAGGTCTTATTTTTTGTAAGGATTTATAAGTAAGATGAGATTTTATAGGATTTAGAATAGGACTGGTCTTTCATAAATGTGAAAGAAAATGTAATTTAAAATATTTTTTTAAAACACAAACTGTTTTCCGCCAATCATGAAGGTTAACTATAAAAAAAAACTAAAAAAAATTATAAATACTAATCTTTAAAATATGCATGTTGTTTGAGACGATTAAATTAATTCTTCTAATCACTTTTTATTACTGTTTCACCCGTGATATTAAAATATCACGATGTTTAAGGCTTTGAACATCAAATACACTACAATGCACTGCTATGTTAAATTATAAAGATAAAGGTGTTGCAAACACCAAATGAAACATAGAATGTCATTGTTCAGAAATTCATTAGAAAAAATATATTCTCAATTTCAAAGGATATTTTAGAAAAGAAGCTATATTTCCATTAATAATGTGTATCAAGAGGGCTTGTCCTTTTATTTCCAGAATACAATTTTTTCGATGTAATGCTTTCATAGAACATTTTGTTAATGTGAAAAGTTATTTCTTGGATCGTTAAAAATGTACCAAATGCAAGATTGATTTTACTAAGTTGCAAAGCAACGATAAAATTACACAAAAAGTTACTTAGATTAAATATTGGAAAAATTATCAGATTTCATTATGTATATTCGTATTATTTATGATATGCTATCATAGACTATTAAAAATGAAAAGTTGACCGGCTCGCAATCGCTTTTCGTTGTGGAAATGTATAAAACCGAATTGCATCGATGAGAAAAGGAAATATGCCAAACTCTAAATTTCACTTTTATTGTCGCGGATCGCGGTCGGTCCATTGATTCTCTAGTATCTGCGGTAATTTAATTTCACCGTTTCTCGGTCACGGTTTTTTTATATTTAATCTATACGTAATATGAATATCTGCCGATATCCGCGTTTCTGAACAGAGCTGTAATGATACATATAACTTTACCTCTGAAGATAATGGATGAAAGAAACGGGAACGAATCTGTCAAAAACATCGTGAAAATAATGAATAACGCTTTGAAAATTTAAAGTCAAACCTTATCTTCTCTTGACAGCCGACCATAGATAACGCTCAAGCAGAAGTATAAAAATTAATAAAAAAGAGAAGAGGAAGAATGCGCTAAACGCGGTTCGGAGCGAAATGAAGCGAAGAAGTGCGCGGGATAACGTTGGCAGTGCTGATATGAGATGGGAGGGAAAATGAAGTCTGTTTCTGTCTGGCAACCTAGTTTTGTTTTAGTTATCTCGTTATTGCAATGCGGCCGGCGCATTGCAAAATTGCAAAAAGGTGGAAACAATTTGGCGGGATAATTTCCCATCTCCCTAGGATTCATTGATTCTGAATGTTCCTCTAGGTGTTTATTTCAGTTGCTTATTTTAGACACAGCATTTAAGCGTTTTTGCAACTTGATACAATTTGCTTCTGCATCCTTACGACGTTCGAAAAACTAACGAGGACGAATCTTTCTCTTAATTTAGAGTTTACCTGATTTGTAATATGTTTGCTACTGAAATTATTTTACTTAAAAATTTTTAATATCTTTGCATGTTTCCTGTTTCATCAAATATACATTATGCTATTATTAGCAAACAATAGTCGATTTATATATAAATTAAATAAATTTAAATATGTAAGAAAAATGCTCAAGAAGCTTGTGCTGATTTAGATTTTACGGTTTAAATCACTATCGTAATATCGCGCAGAATTCTCGGTAGAATTCAAGCTCGTTACGTTTTGCGATGTAATGTTTTTTAGCCTAGACTTTTAAAGTGGGTCGAAATTCAACGAGTCTCGCGTGAAACATAAATTTTAAAGCACGCAAGCCATCGCTCCTTTAAATAGCGAACATATTCCTAGCGTATTGTCCCCTTAGTGCCGCGCAGTGCGCTCGCTTGTTGCGTTTTCATCCGAGGTTGCAAACGCCATAACTTACATACGTGCAACAGTCGCGTACGTGTGCAGTTTTAAATGCGGGTTGCACGCACAATGGTTGCAAATCAGCAGCTGCAACAGAAGGATCATGAAAAGCTCCTAAATATTAATAATGCGAAACAGAAGAATGAGGTATAATTAATAACACAAGTGTCTTCTCTTATCGATTGAAAAACTGACGTTTTTAAATGCGCGAAAGACTTACTTTACATAATCTTTTGCCATGCTATTATTACAATATATAATATCTATTCTATATTCATATTCTTTTTACGAGAAAATGGTGAATAACGCTTATAAAAATAGCATTATCATTCCTTTGATCTTTCTTTAAATGCGTTAAAATCAATTCTATTTGAAGAATTCTATTTTTGCTCTTAATATCGCTCTAAAATGGATCCTTGTATAATTTCTACGTGGATCCTTGTATAATTTCTATTTTCCTAACGGTTTCAATCCCCAGTGCAGATTGAACGCGGGCGGCTTATGTCGACTAAGCCGCTATGGAGGGTTGCATCATTTACACATAAGGGAACGTAATGCTCATGGGAAACTACGGCTAATAGTTCCCGTATTTTAGAATCTGCGTCGAGCGCCGTCGCTCCTTCCAACGGGATGCTAAACTCGTTTCCTTTTTACAGCCAACCCGACTTTGTTTCTGTCTGCCCTCCACGGGGTTAGATAGGGTGTGTTACGTTCCTCTTATTCTACGCGACCTTTCGCATAATAATTTTCATAGCGAGCAAGCCGAAATTGCTTTTTAAAGATAAAACGCACAGCGTCGCTGTACCAGCCGCCGAACAATCACCAGTAAATGACTTTAAGAGAAATATTAAAACAGCAAGAATTCAAAATAATGAATTGCAAATTAATTGAAATTTTTTAGATCTAATTTTCATATAAATTTGATCATTTTTTACTTGAAAATGTAAATATATTAAGTTATTTTTATTTGATTTCTTTGACTGATGACCCTAAGATTTTTCGCGACGGCCATTGTGATTAGAATTACTTGACGTATCAGATATTCAGAGATTTATTATACACAGAAATGGAAATGTATCCTTGTTTCATTTATATCTGTTCCATCTATCTCTCTTTGGCATTATTAAAACTTTCGGTTGTGTCACTTGTTAACGGAAATGACAACACATCAACTGTTTCGGTGGATTCCGGTGAATGGCTACAGAAAATGTTGGACTCGAGAATAACATGTCGAATTGAAATTTTGTTACATGTATTCCTCGACAATGCATGGGAACATCGGACTAATAAAGACATGCAGTTTGTTAAAAGCACGAAGAGTGTTTCTATATTATTATAGTTTCCATATTTCTTTGCCAGACATAATATTTTATCTCGGTTTAATAAATATTTTGTGATATATTATGTACAATATAAAGATGAAGATGCACATAAAATCATTGTTCATTCTATCGAAATTATCAATTCAGGTTATTTTCTTCGCGCTTTGTTTTTCAGATTTGTAAAATAGATTTTTAGAATTGATTAAATTGAACTGAATTTCTCTATTAAAAATATAAAAATAGACATCTGCAGTAATCATTTACGCAGCTTCAGTCCAATTTCGTAACGATTTCGTGACGGATGCAGGTCACCTATATTTGTTCGGAATAGAATCGTTGATTTAACAATGACATCGCGAAGAGCACACGAGAATAGAAAATAAGAAAGAATTGGGCAAATACATCGGTTCACTTTTCGCTCTTCGGGTTTTCGCCCTCCGGGGTTTCCAGGGCGAGGAAATGGACCTTCCCGGGGAACGTGTAACGTCCGTTCGGTGGTTTTCCGGAAGTTCCGAGACGGGAAGTTCCTGGGGTAACTTAAAGTTAACTGTAACTCAATGCTCATAGCCCTTACGCTGTTTAACGAGTCCGGGACTAAATGTGAAAGGGTGTGCCAACCAGCCACCGCCGACCATCCAGCCAACCGCCATGGTAGCTCACCGGTGAGAGGGTTTGTTCTCATAACGTCTGCAACATTGTCAGTGCCCCGCCGTAGTGTATCTTACTCTCTGTTCGCCGAGCGTTAAGACCGAATCCAGCGAGATTTGCATGCCGTGTCTGTGGATTTCGCGCGCCGAGCACTAGAAACAACTGCACGCCGCGGTAAAGCAATTAACGATGACCACTACAGCTGTCAATCCCTCTCTGTCACTCGCTGTAATAGAATTTCGCGAAAGAGTCTACTATTGGAAATACGTGTAATGATCTCGTCGCTTTAGATCGTAGTTGTAATAAATATTTTTTCCATCGAGAACATTATTCAGGAATTATTATATTTGTAAAAGGATTATTTCGGCGATATATTTTATTCTTCTTTAGCTTCTCCTCTTTAAGTTTCTTCTCGGAATAATTGATTCACATGTCATTTCACGCAGATGGTTTTAAGCGGGTTTGCATTCAGCTTAATATTCAAAACAATTATTACTTTTTCCTCATCTCTTATCCAGACTGCTATCAAAATTATACAAGCGTCGCGAATAAATTCCGCGAGAGGTGAAATTTTAAAAGGACAAGCGCAGCTGAACCGTGCGCTGCCGGAATGAGAGAATTTCGCGCGATAGAGATCGCTTTCGCGTTAATTTCGAAAGGCGAGTTTCCGGGCCAAGTTTTCACTCCTGGGTGTGATGTTATACGTTTCGTCGTTCGCGTTGGTCATTAAAGCGCAGAATGGGAACGTGCAGGAACGGGTCATCGTATGAATTACTTAATCCGCGCACGAGCAGCACGGCGCGCAAGTAATCGAATCAAATGCGAGATTGCCCTCGCGAAATCCCTCCCGCACGCATTCGCTATCTGCGCATTTCTCCCGTTTATTGCCTATGCGTTTGGCCTAGCTAAATGTAGACTTATTACAAGTGCGCATCGACCGAACCATTAGGGACGCTTCTTTATTTTTACCTCTGCGCTTCTGATTAGAGACCTTTGGTGAGAGCAGTTCCGCGTACCATTATTTTTTCGTATAATCTTCTTTCTCATTACACAAAAATCAGCGCGGATAACAAAGAAACATCGCCGTAAAACATTATGTATCATTAGTGGATGCAAAAAGTATTTCGCTGAATATTATTTGAGATTGAAAAAAATTACGATTTTGCGTATGTTACTGAGGAAAAAATATATATTCATTAACTTATTCATTCGTCGAGAAAGAATCGAAAAAGCGTATCATTGATCGAGTAAATAATTAATAACTTTTGAATGATATCGGAAGGCCATTTTGAACATTGGCGACAGAAGTGGATAGAGTTTAAAAAATTCAGCTCGCCAGAAATCGCAGAGAGACTGCGGACAGTGAGAAGTAGATAGAACTCCGTAATTTCTACTCCCGAACGAGATTTTCTTCTACAGAAATTTTGAGAACTTAAAAGAAATAAAAAGTGGAATGAAAGTAAATATTGGAATTGCCTGTTTTACTTTGATACATCTGTCATGTTGATTACGTACAATTAGAAATTATGGATTTATGGATCTTGTTTAAGAATGTAGAGGACATTTCTCAAAATATTAAGAAAATTATGTACTTTATAGATTGGTTTATATTGCATTTAAAAATAGTGGAAAAAATCTAGTGAGATTTTTATCTGGATAAAAAGTTATTTCAATAAGAAGTAGACAATAAAACTTTGTATAAATTTTGAATACTTAAAGTATTTACATAAAAAATTTAGATTTTTCTTAATGTTATAAGAAATAATTAAATTTTTAATAACAAATAGAGTAAATAAACTATAAAAATATAATCTTATTCACGCAACTTTTGTATGTATATAGTTTATTTGCTGTATTAATATTAAACATATTTCCAAATTTTATTTACTTTGCAGGGGCCGTATGTCCGATACATCTTAAAGTAAAATGTTGCCATGTAAAATATTAAGAATGCTATAAATCCTTTTTTCAAGGCGATAATAAGATTTAGAGGTAAAAGGGTTGGAAAACGTCATTCTGTGCCGCAGTCGTTTCAGAATTGCGTTTATAAATCTCTTCTGTGTATTGCCTGAAGACGAAAACAGGGTAGCGTCGGTTAAAGCTCGCGTTCAGTCGGAAGCTTCCGTTCAGTCGGCAGCGCGAGCCCACTCCTGGATTAAGAAGATATAAAGAAAGAGTGGAAAAAGAATTGTCGGGAAGGGGGTGGGAAAAGAAGCGGAGACCGTAGAGTGAAAAGAAAGAGCGAAAGAAAGTCGGTGTC
>QKQZ01032570.1:0-14264 GCA_003595255.1 Solenopsis fugax | reverse complement strand
AACACATGTTTCAGGCGCGTGATTTAAAATTGGAGATATTCGACCGTTAATGTAATACATACACTTATTTCAATTTGTATGTTAGACCCCTTATCCCCCCCCTCAAGATGCAAGTTAGCATCGCTAATTATTAAATTATTTCTAATTTAATAAATGTGATATTACCTGTTCATGTTCAACTCATAGCTGCGTTATGACCGGAAAAGTAATTCGGCGCGTAGTCGGTTGAATTTGAAAACAGGTATATAAAAATCACACAAGTAAAATTTATAAAAAGCACTAAGATCCAGCTTGACCATAGAAGGCGTTCTTATTTCAATTTGCAAATAATTATTTTCAACAAATTACAAAAAGTTTTTGATTTTTTTGTTAAATGTAACAAAGTTTTTGTCACCAGTAACTATAAAATTCATTTGATCACTATACTACCAAACGATTTCTCTCAGTGTATAACTTGTTTAATTACAACTTGTAATATACTTTTTTTTTCAACTTGATCAAATTTGTCTATTATTAAAATTTTGTACATAATCACGGCTTTCCATTTGTTCGCCGTAAAATGGACATCGGACGGAGATAATTTTTTTTTTCATCTGCCGTAATGAAAAATATTGCGTCACAATACTCCTTTGTTCGTTCTGGCAATTAAAATCCCCTTGCTCGAATTAATGTGACACGCAAGCGACGCAGTGTTCCACGCGATCGTTTTGTCTGCCGGGTTGAGATTAACGGTGGGAAATTTGTAATACTATAACTGAGAGGAGGGAGGAGGGGGGAAGAGAGAGAGAAAGAGGGAGTAGTGGTCATTTAGCAAGGCGCAGCGACCTAAGTGCACTTTGTTAGAAAGCTTCGTTACTGCGGATTAATCGACTGCATTGTATAATTCCGGTCGGCACGAAAGACTCCCTCGCTTCTCAACATTGTTAATTGTAGGATATACTTTTACCTTCTACCTTCAATCCGTGGTATTCTTTATACGTCTTCCTTCAAGTTCTGTATCATTTTACGCTCTCTTATACGAGACATTTCCAGAACGATTAGAAAGTATTTTCGACACATAAAATTATGATGAAAACATTTCTAATGTAAAATACGATATTGAGCTTTTATTTTTTTTTTTAATTCTGTAAACAATGTTTGCCATTGTCTATATAAAATTATCTATATAATTTCCTACAATGAAGAATTGATTTTGTCTTATCTTAGAATGCGTATTATCTTCATCTTTATCTTAAATAAAAAAAAAGTGTTAGCCTTTTAAAGTTAAAAAACAGTAGCGCAATGTAAAAATTGTTTTAAAATTGTAAATGGTTTGAAAACGTTTATAAAGAATTTTATTATAGTCATTATAACGTGAATTATATATCTTTATATTTTTCAACTTTGATTTTCATTTGCGTATTGACTTAAGAAACACTTTTTGTCAGATTGAATTATTTAAAGAATTCTTGTTTTTGAGAAATATTTATAAATATAAATAAAAATATGTTGTTTTTATATCTTAAATTATTTTGCTCAACAGCTACATTATCTTAAAATTATCTAGATAAAACCATACAATTTTATTTTTCATCTACATAAATTAAAAATGAAATCGTCTTTATCTTATCCAAGATACGTTTGCATATAATTTATTTTATCTTTATCTAAATAATTTTAAGTTATTTAAGCATATTGCCTGTATATTTATTTTGATAGACTTGAAACGCCATATTCTGCCATCGCGCATGGACTGTTTTTTATAACGTTTTTTAACGTTTAACATTGTTTCTCCCTTCTTTTCCTATCGTATTTCAAAATGTCTACGTTGTTATTTGCAGCACAAACAATATAAATATAACAATAGCTCATACGATAGAGAAAAAGAGGAGCGTACGTAATGTGAGAGATAAGATTGCGATGAAAGGCGGCTTACATAAACGACATATCGATACAAATTGCAAATTGGGACTTTGCAATCGTCTGCTGACAGGATGTTGGTCGTAATATTTTAAAGAGATACTCATATTTTAACATCGTATTTCCTCGTCTCGTCATCTTTTTTCCTTGCCTCATTCACTCTCTCTGTCTTCTGTTTTTCTCTCTATCTACCTATCTATCTATCTGGCTCTTTCTCTCCGTTCTTTCGCGTTGTTTCCGTAAACTGGATGAAGTTTTCCCGACAAGTTTCCACCATCTCCCCGGCCGAGGTAAATCGTTTTCCGCTGCTTGCTTATTACGATTATCATTGTTATTATCAGTCGACACTCTCGAGCTTTTCATAAACCCCGCAAACTTTTGCAACGGGTATTAGCGACGTTGGAGAACGCGGGGCCGGGAGGAAGGAATTTATTTCTAGCCGGTTTGTTTCGCGGACGGACTCGCCGAATGTCTGTTATTAAATTCTACGTCGAGAGAGAACTTGAGGAGTCATGAATGCGAGGGTGGCATGGCATTTAATACGATGCTGAATGTATCGAGAAAGAATTTTTATCTTATCTTCGTGTTATACATTTTACTTTTGTAAAGAGCACCGTAAGCTGAAAATCATAGCTTTTTTTAATTTATTTATACTTCTTTATAAGTAACTATAATTATTAATTTAATAAACTGATGTCTTTATATGACAAATTAGTTATATGAATATTAACAACTAATTCAATCGCGTAAAATTGCGCGTGTGTGTGAAATATTGAAAAGAAAATTACTCTTTGCAATATCATTGCAAAAAATTCTATTTATAGAACTTCATGTGTACATTACATTGAGAAAAAGTCAAAACATTAGCAAGTAAATGTTACATATATATATACATTTCTGTGAAATACGTCTCTGTTTTTTTTATTATTATTATTTATTATTATTATTATTAATTGATTTATTTGTTAGGAATAAAATTTTATTTCGCTATACTTAAATAAAGATTTATTTTAATGAAATAAATTTATATTCGACCAATAAATTTTGAAATATCTTTTTCTCGGTGTACATTAACTTGCAGTGATTTGATTTTGTTGATTAAATTTACTTGTGCACACTCCGTACAGGGTTAATTTGCTTTCTCGCTAGAGAATATCTAATATCAAAGTAAATGACTGTTCGAATTTCACGATCGAGAGCCCACCCACGACGATAATCTCCGCTTCGGCGATGAAATTCCGCGCACATACGGCCCCGTTCGACCGAAGCCGACGTCTTAATCGAGAGTATACATTAATCCGACAAAGAAGCTGCTTTCCATATTATCGCGATTTATATCGGCCGCCTGCCGGTATGGAGCAAGTGGCTATATTTTCTCACTTAATTCATTCCGCGGGAATGAAGATAAAACTTTGGCGACGGCGAGCCACCGATTTTCTTCGAGACTAATGACATTAATACCGCTGGTCCTCTACCTTCCAAGGTCTGTAATATCTGCTCGGTGATTCTTACTCGGGGGATCCCCAGTGCCGGGTTTCTTACGTGGCGTGCAAAGCGTGACATGCTTGACGTTTCAAAATATATAAAAATATCATCGCGTAAAGAATTATGAAACACATTATTATGATAAAGGAATTTATATTTTATTTTAGTTTAATATAATTATATTGACCACTTTTCGTTCTCTGTAGAAGTTATACGTACATTTTCTAATATCTCTGCAATATTCTCGCTATATGTTAAGAATTTTTTTATAACTTGTAGTAAAATTATAAAAATATTATCGCCTAAAGAATTATGAAACACATCATTATTATCATAATAAAGGAACTTATATTTTATTTTAGTTTAATGTAATAATATTGACCACTTTTCGTTTTCTGCAGAAGTTATACGTATATTGTTTAATATCTCTGCAATGTTCTCACTATATGTTAAGAATTTTTTTATAACTTGTAGTAAAATTGTAGGTATTTGATATTAAAATTGACGTTCCCTTAATTTGAATAAATATTTAAAAATAATATTCTTGATTTTATGTACACTGAGAGAATTTTTTTTTTAATAAAAAAATACATTTTCTTAAAACCATATATTTTTGATGCAAGCATTTGTTTGTTCAGTTTAAGTAAAAATATTTACTTTTAAGTAAATAGACATAACCTACAGTATATATAATTTGTATTTTTACATTTTTTGCATTTAAATAATGATTTTACAAATAAGCTGATAATATTATTAAACTTAATTAAATTGTCTTCTTAGATTAAAAAATCTGATTATCTTGAATATAAAAATAATCTAACAGTAGATATTTTCTAAAATTGAAATCAAGAAAAAATAACTTCAGTAAAAATTATTTATTTATGTAAATATATCAATTAAGAAATTTTTAACTTGACCACAAGTAAATAAACTATTAGAACTCATCGAGTAAATAATTTTGTTGTAAGATATTTTTTCTCTCAATGTATAGGTAGAGAGCGGGCATCAGGTTTACTAAACCCGCCACTGAGGATTCTGTCTCCAGGATTCTCTTGCAAGAATCCCTCTTTGCGTACTGCATATAGAGAGACAGTGAGTAAGAAGGAGGATCGGTGAGGGTAGGCGCGCATTTGCATGAAGCTGCCATAAGCGATCCTCCGCGTCGCTCTTTATATAAGCACTAAATTCAGTATTACGGCCGTTCCCCTCTTCGCTTCTCTAAGCGGGACGTGTATAAAGGCCCGCCGGCAAAAAGTGCGATACCGTAGTACGGGAAGAGAAACTCGCGCGGGTATTGCTCGTGCAGAGTCGTACGTGACCTTGGAGAATTAATGGTATCCGACGTACGGTCGAAAATTATTTTCGGCCGTCCAATATCCAATATCGCGAGGAGAAATATACGAGTGCGCCGTGGCCACCTCCGATCCGCCGACTGTTTATAAAAAGTCAAGCTTGTCGCGAGACCTTTCGCGAACGCATTTAGAATCGATGCGATTGCACTGTCTCTATGCGATATGATTATTGTTATGCAATATGCCCGTTGAGTGAGCCATTCTCGAGACAGTAGCCCTAACAATAAATGCCTATGTGGGATAACGAGAATTATACAATGAAATATCAAACGCTTGAATTCACAGTAAGCTTACAACTATGGCAAATGGATTGCCCTATTACTGCTATTATTATTGGTTTCGAGGTAATTAATTAATGATTATTGTAGTGAGATTATACGTGATTATTGTCTTATAGAACATAATGAGAATTCCAATTAATTAAATAAGAAAAAATTCTATTTAATTGATGATGGTTGATGAAAATGGTGATGGCTAAAATTTATTTATTTTCGTTCTATTGAATTTTATCGATTATATAGTAATGAAATTTCAATGAACGAATTACAGTCTATCTCTCTGCAATTACGAACGTTCTCCGCGACATTTGAAAATAATTAAATTCCTACTAAGGATGCTTTTAATTAGGTCTCAACGAGAGCAATTTAGCTATATTGATTTTCAATGGCAAGTTTCGTTTAGGTGCGATATTAAATTCCCTAATTAATGGCGTAACGAGCGAGTGAAGTTTGATGTGGTTGCGTTGAAACAATACGAACAGCCATAATCACAAGCACGCGTGATCGAGATTACGAGAGAGAGAGAATAGAAACGAGAAAGAGAGATAGAGAGTACTCGACTTATCCACCAAATATCAATACAACGATTATCCGAAAGGAACGAAAGTATCCAATTCCATTTCAACTTCGACTTCACCCACAGAAAATTTTTCATCAGAAACTTTTCCAATCTTCCATCAGAGTATTTTCGTTCCGTTTCTTAATCGGTCGCGAGTTTTCTGGCGAACTCAGCCAACATTGGTAATACCCGATTCTTACCTTCCACTGTGACCTTCCTCTTCTCGCGATTATTTCTTCAAGTTCATTAATCATATTGGTCCATTATCGAATATTCACACCGAAATGTAATAAAGAATGTAATTAGTGACGTAAAAATAACACAATGGTGTAATCAAATTTTCTTTGACATTTTATTATAAGTCTAATGAAAATAAAAGTGAGGTAGAGGTACATTATACATCTTTTCTGTAATATATTTGCATCGCGTAATATAATGGTATTGCGAGATAAAAATCTTAAATTATAATTTTCATTAATTATAACAAAATTCCATAAACATGTTGATGAAAAGGGTCGGAGCTTTTAAAAACAAGAACGTTACGAGAGAAAAGCGGAGCACGGCTCTTAGGCGATAGAAAAATTCGTAAGACATTTTAATGGTCTCCGGGAAAGTCGGTGTTCTGATTAAATCGCCTTTCACGAGTCAGCCGGTACTACTATTATAAAAGTTGTAACAGCTTTATTACGGCAGCTCCCTGTAGCGCGCGACTGGAAACGGAAGAATTTTTAATTTCGTAATCGCACAAAGACAACGGCTTTTGAGTTTAAAACCTGGTCGAGTATTCAGTGTCTTCTTCCCCTTTGTAGACGGGCCTTCTGTTCCTCCATTGGCTACGAGATCGAATCCAAAGTTTGATCATTTAGCTATCTTAAGCATTTATTCCGAAAGTTCCGTTATCGATGCAGTATTTATTCTAATCCTTATCCAACGTAAGAAATCTGTTGGACTGCTAAAATATATTTAACATCTTTAAAATCTTGTCACATAATGAATTTCTAGTTTTAGCCAAGAGGCGATATTGAATTTTTTAAATTAGATTGCAGTTTCGCGAAAAATCAGCCGATATTTATTGAATGTTTACTACTCTTTTTCTAATATTATTATTATAATATTATTATCTTCGATAATAATAAAAAAAGGGAGAAGTTCTCTATACTTACTGAGGGAAAAATTACTAAATTTTAATAAATATTATTCGTATAGTACTAATGAAATATACTATAATATAGTACTAAATAAATAAATATTTACTAAATGTAAATATATTTTTATTTAGTACAAGAACCATTAATTTAATTTAAGTATCATTTTTTCTTATAGAGTAAATATTTATGTATTGTATGTAAATATTTTATTAGTACTTATACTTTATTAGTACTATTCGAATAAATATTAAAATTTAGAAATTTTTCTCTCAGTGTATTTTTTGTTAGTTTTAAATGAAGTGTCATATTAATATTAACGTAAATAAAAAAAAAGATATCTGAAGAATTAGGATTATATCAGACTGTAAGATATAAATATTTACTTTCAACATAAGAAATCTGTTGGACAGCTAAAATATATTTAACGTAATATCTTTTCACATAAAAAATTTCACATAATGAATTTTTAGTTTTAACCAAGAAGCGATTGAATTTTTTAATTAAATTGCAGCTTCGCAAAATATCGACCGATATTTATTGAACATTTACTATTCTTTCTCTGACAATATTTTAATAATAAAGAAAAGAAAAGTTCTTTATTTTTCATCTTTATTTATGAAGTGTCACACTTTATAGTGTCGGTGTAACGTGAAACATTGAGATATCTGAATGATTATCATTATGATTACATTAAGTTGTTATTTATAAAATTAATAATTGATTTGAAATTATTTATTTTTGTCGATCAATTTTATTTTTCTTATCATACCATATCTGTGATGTGACAAAGGCGATGCATCGAGAAAGAAAGATCACTTCGAACGATAGGAACTAACGTTTGATCCGGATTGCACAATCTCTCTCTATTTTGGCTTTTCTATGACCCAATCTTGGCATTGTTCCCGAATTGGGAATGTCCTTTAGCCGAGACAGTAAAACGGACGCCTGGCATGCGTCTCTATGACATTTTTGTTCTTATATGCTAATAATGCGCGAGCGAGAAGTTTAATTCGCGCCGATGTTAATCGAAATAAAAGCGAAACATGCGACTGCTACATTCTGTGTGGTTCGGTGTACGTGCTCGCGAAATTCGATTCGCGACTTCTGAGGAATTTGCGCAAATTCGAAGAAAATTTTACTCTTATTTCACTAGCTTCCGTAATAAATTGTGCACTTTATATTATGTATATATAGCCGTTTTGCTATTCGCGAATTCGAGAGATTCCGCACGTTTTTGCGCGAATATCGTCGAATCGTAGCAACGCTGTGTGCCAAGATTCGGTAATACCATCACTTGACTTTACGTTCGAATCATAGCGCCATTAATTCTCTAACACCATTTGGTAGGGCGGTTGGAACATTAATAAAGGACGTTCCTGTCTAACGTTCCTGTCTAGTTGTCTGAACGAATCAAGAGATATCTTTCCGCGGATACGTGACAGACAACAAGCCATTCATATTGGAAGCATTTATCGAAGTGGAAAAATCTAAAAATCTCAATTTTTTTTAAATTTATTAAATTATATGTGAGCACTACTGCTGTTTATTATTAATGTAAATTCTCCATTAACGAATTCTAATATTAATGTAACAATTATAAATAAATATATAATTATTACATTAATCCTACAGTTCGTTAATGGAGAACTTACGTTAATAATCAATATCAATGATCATTTTGTTTCGTTTGCTTTATTTAAAGCGTGCGCGTTTCAACGTTTAAAGCTTATTACCTAAAATTCGTTATAAATCCAGCGTAAAATACGCTGGAGATTTTTTAGCTTTTTTTCCAATTTTTTTAACAATTCGGCAGATTGACGTTTCGAACAATACGACGATATTACGAGCGATGTCCATTATTCGCCTGTCGCGTCTGTTCGTTAATGACTTATCTAGTTGGCCGCGCCGCGAATAGTGCCGATTGGCTTTACGGGGTTTCTTCTTGTCGCTACGAAGATAGTTCGATTCAATACTGTTTGTGCGCTGCGAGATTAATTGGTCTCGCCTCGGACTTGGGACTCGATGCGCCCGTTCAGCTGACAACGCTGAATATTCTCGCGTTTATCGACACAAACGCGCGGCGTCGTAAGTGATTGAGCCTCATTCCGAACGACGCGAACAAAGCTTGCTCCGCTAGAAGACTTGAAACGATAATGGGATAATGCTCGTTTCACCAATGAGTTCGTTTGAGTTTAGATGTTATTAAAAGTTACATAAAGAATTGTATCACTTTGTCAAACAGCAAAGAAATTTATAGCTATCTCCAGAATTAAGAATACTTCTTGTGTACATTACTTGTGTATATTATTCGTAATTCAGCACCTTCTACTTTCGTGGAGATACATCTAAAAATTTCAATTATTTAATCTTATTAAATAAGAATTAATTGAAAAATAGATATTTCGCTCGTTGTTTGCAAAGCAATTGGTAAGAGAAAATCGGTCAATTACGAACAATTATTTGGTCGTATTTAAATAAAAGAAAAAAATTAATTGAATTACATTAATAATTTATTCTCTACACAGAAAAAAATGTTTGTGTTTTGAGATTATCATCATTTTCAAAATGTTAAATATCGAAATAAAATTATAGCATTAAATAGACATAATTTACTGAAAAAATTTTGTATAATTTTATATAATTTTATCGAGAAGAATATGTTTTGATTATTCAACAATCATTTTCATGAGTTGAGAGGAAAAATATCTAGAAAATGACAATATTTTCTAATAATAATATTTTCAAGAATTAGAATTTTTTAATATTGTAATTATAAAAATAATCATATTATGTTATTTAGATAACTATTATAATATTAATATAAAAATAAATTTTATTGAAATTTATCAAATTTTTTAAAAAATATTAAATTAATAAGCAAAATTATCATTGTTTTATATATAATTTCTTGCTTATATTTGGAATAATGATTATTAAGTAGAATGATTATTAATTTTAATTTGATACTAATATTTGATATTATTTGTTCTGTGTAATTGTTTTATGAAAAAAATTTCGAGTTTAACGAATGATCGTTATCTCCGCTAAGATACGGATGCTTTCGTGCGCGAGTTAGCGCGGATATAAATGGCGAAAGTACGCCAGAGAGCGAGAAGTCTTGGATAAAGTCTTATGTGAAGGAAATATTGGCTTTTTTCAGTCCGCCGACGTTCAAAACAGCGACGCCGACATCGCGCACGCAATTGAAGCTGCAACTGATGCGAGAGCAGCTGCAGGAGCAAGAGAGGCGACAGGCGGAATTCCGACAGAGCTTGCAGCAGCAGAGGCCAGCTGCCGCACCGCCCAGACCAGTGCCGCCTACGCCGTTGCCCACCATCGGCGTGGATGTTCCACCGCAAGTATTACAAGTACGCGCCGCCTTCGTACATCGTTCGATCGATGCTAAATTGCTCGCGCGAATTGCTCGCACTCGATTCGTGCAATATGATAGAATTATCTTGCTTTATGCAATATCACGTTATTATATTATATTAAATTCCTAGTTTTATTATAATATATTATGGCACATTATATGAATCACATGATTCTCTCGTTTCGCACAAGCAATTTGTTATATAATATAAAGCGTTGCGTTTTGTATGCATACTATATACACATTCCATACATACATTGATAATGAGAAAAAAAATCTTAACCCTTGAACACGTAAGTGGGTCAGAGAGACCCCATATGAAGCTTCGAACGCTTACTGTGTAAAGACGGAAGAAAATAGGAGGTTTGTGATTGATCAACTTTATTGGTCAACTAGAATTCGAACGGCACGGCAGCAAAGTTTTGTTAGGGTCTGTGGGACTAACATAATGTGTGAATAAAATTTTTTTTGTAAGCATTTTACATAAAAAAGCTGGACAAAAACGTTCAAACAGGTCCGTTCGCGGATGTTACTCGTATATACTCTGTCTAAAGTTAAAATACTATATAGTGCTGTAGAAAAGGGAGCTTTTCCGAAATATATCATGAAACACATCAATTTTCAATTTTAGACACGAATTAATCAAAAATACCTCATATTCGCCTTGTTATATAAGTATATTTTTTAATAGAAATGACAATGACATAATTTTTTTTTCGAAGTATGACTCTTGAGCTTTAAAACGCCGTATTGTAAAGTCCTTAAAAGTTTTTGTTGCAGATATGATTTTTTTTTAAAGTGGATTTTTAGATACCCAAAAATACCTCATATTCTCCTTGTTACATAATTATATTTTTTAAAAGGAATGACAATGGCATAATTTTTTTTTAAGTATGACTCTTTAGCTTTAGAACGCCGTTAGTTTATTTGAAAGTCCTCAAAAGTGTTTTGTTGCGAAGATATGATTTTTTGAAAAAAAAGTGGATTTTTGACCAATTTCTCATTTTTGCTTAATGGTTTTTCATTTATAACTTCACAATAAATTATTTTTCGGCAATGCCGATTGTGCAGTCATATTTCTGAGAGTCTGAACTTTCATTTAAAAAAAAATTGTTGAAAAATATTGATTGTAATCAAAGTTACAGCTTCTCAAAGTTGAAAAAGTCTCTCAGACCCGAAAATGTATTCCGTATTTTACAAAATCGGTGTGTTTAAGGGTTAAAACAAAAAAGTTTTACTTAAAAGAAATTATTTATTCGGTGAATTCTAATAGCTTATATTTACTTGCAGTCAAGTAAAAAGTTTCTTAATTGAAATATTTATGTGATAAAATGAAGAAATAATTTTTAATCACGTAATTTTTCTTGCAGTTCTAGAAAATCTTCAATGTTAAACTATTTTTATATTCATAATAATCACATTTTTTAATCTAAGAAAACAATTTAATCAAGTTTAATAATATCACTAGTTTATTTATAAAATAATTATTTAAATGCAAAACGTGTAAAAATACATAATTTTATACTTAAGGTGATATGTTTATTTACTTAAAAAAAAAACAAACAAACTGCTTGCACCAAAATATATGATTAAAAAAAATTTTTTTTTTATTAAAAAAATGTTTTCTCTCAGTGCATTAATTAAAAATCTACTACATGTATATTTTTTAGATTTACGAGAAAAATTGTTTCAGCATTTTCATTTATTTAAACGTCTTATATTTGTTACAACTTTGATTTAATTGATCTAATTCGTGTCACGTCGCTGGACCGCGCTTGCTCTCGCGTTTCGCTTACGATCCACGAAACGGTCATTTAACTCGCGTGAAGTTCACGCCTATACATCGTGTTCAAATCCATTATTGCCTGCAATATCATAAATTAAATAATATATATTTCGATAAGCATAACCGCGAGTGTACTTCGATCTTTTGCCATTCTTAGCTTCCTCCTTTGATTTTCCTTGTATTTAATGTTTTGTATCAAAACTGGGGCGACCGTTAAAGCTAGAACTTGGCGTAAGTACCGAAGTATCCTAAGTCCAACGCGGGGTTTTCCTAGATAGAGTCTTGTTATCCAAGTAGCAGAGCGTAGGGTCAAGCATTCGGTTACCGTTGTTTGCGTTTCCGTCGCTTAAAGCTCCATATAGATATACATAGGGGCGGGCGGGCGCGGCTAAGATAACGATACCGTATAGTTCCGAGGTTCCAGTAGTTTGCCGTATCGCAGTAAGGCGAGCCGAATTCTGTAGCGTCGTTAATAGATCTATTCGGTGCACCGTGTCTATACTGTTAGACCAAAGTAATGGTTAGATGGTGAGCGGATACGAGAGGCGGGAGGCACGAGAGTCGTCGATGGTTTACCTTCGCAATTTGCTCCACGCAATATGGTTGCTGCGCTCGCGAACGGTCGAAACGTAACTAATATTCTCGCGATAATGTTCTCGTCACACAGTTCTCACATGAGATAAACGATCTCTAAGATTGCAGAATTAAGATAGCAGAATCTCATGTAGAAGTAGTTGGGAACAACTTCTAAATTTAATCGTTTCCTTGCTAAAGATATAAAATCCTTAATTATTAAATGAAGGATTAATTTTATAATTAATTATTTTCAAAATTTTTTAATGTATTTGGGAGAAGCAGATACTTGTTAGCATCATTATTATTAAATTGATTATCAATTTAATAGCGTGATATTGCTATTCGTATTTTATTTATAATTATAGTGCTTTAAGACCGGAAATTTTTGGCACAAAGTTTGATAAAGTATATAAAATCACATAAGAAATATTAGCATCAAGATCTATGCTATGACCAAATAAGTCTTACTTTGGTTTTTAATTGATTGTGTTTTTACATATTGGTCTACATTCTTTTATTTCTTAATTTTATTATCTCTTAATTTTTTCATTTTCTACTGTTCATTTCAGCAGCGTTTCAATTTCAAAACTGACCTTGAGAGATTGTTTTTCGATACTAGAATATTCTGCATATTAGATTAATATGACTAAAACAAAGCATCGCGAATTAAATGTTAATATAATCCCGGCTTAATTGTTCTCAGATTTTTTCGTTTCGTACTACAAACACTTATAAAAATTGATATTATTTGTAAAAACAAAAAAATAACAGTATCTTCGTTTTTTCTATTCATCTATTTAAAAGTTTTTCATTACATTATCCATGATACAATATAATAATACATTTGCGAAATTAAAAAACTTCGTAGTTCTTAATAAATTAAGTCTCAATAAGTACACGGAAAGAACAATTTTACTGCAGTCTAAAAGAATCTAAAAATCTAGCTACATAAAGAAATTAATTTTATATTGGACTATCAAAATAATTATACATATAAGACGCTCAAACATTGCTACGAAAAGTTTTCACATTCTAGCAACCAGCTTAAACGTTCAATATAGTCTTTTCTTATGATTTAATGTAATTATTTTCAGTTCAGATCTGTATTTCAGTAAAAGCGTTCTTTGTAACGGTGATACTTACTTTGAAACAGTTAACTAATTTTTTGATTGTTGTTATCTTGCTACTCGCTTAGAATCAGGAGTCGATAAAATAACTGATACGACTTATTTAAAATAAGAAATATTAAATAGATTTCAAAAACTTATTTAAAATATAAAATAAGGAATATGTATATTTTAAATAAAAATTTCAAATACAAAATAATTCTTTTATGATTTTGTTTATTTGAATGTACATTAAGTATTTTCACGTATTTAATTGAAATTATACATATATAAAGCTCTTTAATAGAATCTTCAGTAAAATCTTAATAAAATCAGACAAGTGACAGGTAGGATCACCCACCACCACCACTATCACTTTACAACACTGGTTTTTATTTTTTTAATTTCTTGAAGAAAAAGCCCCAAATTCAGTCAAAATTAACAAGTAAAAACTTATTTAAAACTACTTATTTAAGAATAAATAATTCTGTTTTCCATTTAAAATTGAAAATAAGAAATAGACGTTAAGAAGTTATTTAAAATAATAAATACTAAATAATTATATTATTTTATTTGAAATATATATTTTAAATAATATTATTTTAAATACAATCGACTCCTGCTTTGGAGTAAAGTGCTAACGCGCCGCGACGTGCCGATTTTCTTTTCAGGTACGCACGTTGCTGGAGAATCCGACTCGCT
>QKQZ01032556.1:0-23166 GCA_003595255.1 Solenopsis fugax | reverse complement strand
GATATTTCCATTTTTACGAATTACCCCACCTAACGAATAGCCCTGGTCTCCCCTATATATAATGTTTCACTCAATTTTTTTTTTTCCAGATAACAAGGCTGTGTGCGTCCAATTTCTTTAATCGATTTTTCTTTATCGCGGGAAGATTAAGTTCTTATCAGTTGCGCGACAATTATAAGAGTGCCCTTCATGTAAAACAATTTAATATAATTCCTTTTAATTGCCTCACTTTTATAAATGAAACATTCTCAAGCTATCTTTTATATCAAAGGTGAAGACGAGAGGAGGATCGCTTCGAATCTGGCCGCACCTTCCGCGAGGTAGTCGCGTCGAGAGAGTGGGCACGATCACACGCGGAAGCGGCGTGGAGGAGCGGACTCGCGCCAGCATCTCTCCGCGAGCTCCTCTCGTTAGTCGGCGAACGCGCGGCGAACGGCGCGGTTCTCGATCCATATCCCGTGAGTAATTTTCACTTTTTCCTCCTCCTCCTCCTCCTCCTCCTCCTCTTTCTCCCTCCCATTTTACGGTTCGAGAACGCGAATACACGCGAGCTCCACGATACGCGCCGCGCGAGGATGAGCCTGGACTGCTGCTCGTCCCGGTGCCGCGCGTGTCGTCCTCGCCGTTGTAATTCGATCTCGGCTTCGTGATCGATCTCGATCGAGTTACGGGGACACACGGCTGAAGAGGAATAGACGATCGATCGGATTCGCGCCGCGAATAGACGTGATGCGTGTGAAATAATGCCTATGATCGGTGGGGAAGAGGAGGCGCTTACGACGTAGGAGGAACGATCAGCATGAGGTGTTTCGAGAGCTTCTTCAAGCACACCTGGCGGCCGCAGCAGGTGTATCAGGTGAGCGAAGAATATACTCCGGCGTATATTCACACCCCATTTTCATTGTTTTCGCGTCACCTGCACATGGGCACATGGCATCGTGATGACCCGCATCCGAGTTTATCGCTCGGAAATGTGTCGATCGACACATTGAACTTATTATTTCGATATTCCGTTCGCGATTGCCCCCGCTGAATGGTTGCATTGTTTCGAAACGCGCTGCTACGCGCGACGCACCTTCACTACATACATTGATTAAAATCCTACACACTTTTCTCTTTGATAATATATTTAAAAAAGAATTGAATCGTTTACTTTTCAATTTACACATTTTTATTTTTATTTTATAACTTTTTATCATAAAATTTAGTAATATTTTAATGTCACTTTAATAATGTTTTGTAATTGTTTATTATCATTCTTCGATTTATGATGATAGCTTTTTAATCTATCTATATATAGCTTCAAAAATATTTAAAGAATTGATCTTAGAATCCGTCTTTTTAGACTCGATTTTTAAATTGAAATTGCTTTGAAAAGAAAAGGATTTATTTTTCAATTTTTACACGCACACTTTAAATTTTTTTTTATAATGTAAAAAATGTTATATTTTGCAATAATTTATTATCATTCTTCGATTTATGCTTCTACACGACAATAACATTTTAAAATATGTAAATTGATTTTAAAATACATCTTTTTAAACTCGATTTTTAAATTAAAATTGCTTTAAAAAGAACAGGATTTATTTTTCAATTTTTACACACTTTTAATTTTTTCTTATAATAACATAAAAAATTTAATATTTTATAATAATTTAATATCATTCTTCGATTTATTATTCTAAACGATATTATTTGAAAACATGTAACGAATTGATCTTAGAATTTGTCTTTTTAGACTCGATTTTTAAATTGAAATTGCTTTGAAAAGAAAAGGATTTATTTTTCAATTTTTACATACGCACTTTTAATTTTCTGTTATAACATAAAAAATTTAATAATGTTTTATATTAATTTAATCATTTTTTTATTTATGGTTTTAGATATATACACATCTAGGTAATATTTTAAAATTAATTGATTTTTGAAATCTATCTTTTTTTAGATTTGATCTTAGAAATTGAAATTGCTTTGAATAGGAAAATAAACGATTAATATTGACCGAGAAGATACGATTCCATATGTTGATTATTTCTATACAAATGAGACCGTCAGTCTTCGTCGCTATCAGCTCTTTCATGAAAATTTTATTAGTAGATACTGGTAGATATCTTTCCACATCGCTATAACTGACATAAGCATAATAACAAAAAACGTCCAAGAATAGATGACAAGGACATGCACTAAATGTTATCGTAAATTTGCTAAATGTTTTAAAATCGCCTTGACCACCGAGGCATTCAGCATAATTTGCCGAACACGTCACATAATGACTATAACAATTTCCGCATCCACACAAGGCCTTTTCGCATTTTCTGCCTTGCTCGTCGCTTTTTGCGTTCTTGTTAATATCCAAAAGTCCCAGTTAAATATATTTCTTAATAAAACAAAGAAAAAAAGAATAAAATTTTGACAATGAAAATTTCTAAATAATTTTCTGCAATTTTCGAAAAGCTCGCTGTACCCTCGAGATAATTGGTGATTCGTGCGTTCACTTAGAACACGTTTAGCCATCTGCAATTTGTTTCTGCACTCCATTAAAAAAAATCGTGACCATTAGGGAAAAATAGTGCATGAGGAAAATGATGTGTTATAAGACGATTATGTCGAATATCAAGAGAAAAAAAATCATAAAAATAAGAGTAAAAGAAATAATGAGCGTGAAAGAGACAATATAGAAAATATTGAAAGGAATTTCTGCTAACAGACTTCCTAAACAAAACTAAGATGATACCTTTTTTCGAAAGGAAAAAGAAAAAGACAATGAGCCTTGGAGAACGAAGGGATACAAAAGACATTATTAAACAGAAGATTTGGTAAAATCAACCAAACTTGATACAATAGTGATCAAATGAATTTTATAGTGATAGCTACTAAATGTACACTGAGAAAAATCTCTCGGAAAAAATTAATACAATATTGTAGTCTTTATTTTGTCAGATAAAGTAACTTTAAATTATAATATAATGGAAAATAGACAATACACAGATTAGCTACAATTTTGTAGCAAATTTATTTTGTCACATGCAAACACAAAAACTGTGACTCTGTGAAACAAATTCGCAAATAAATACTGCAATATTTTACAGCCTTAAGCAGTTTGTCAAATGATTTAAGACAGGTTTCTTAGAACAATTTTTTAGACTTATTTATTACAATTTATTCCTATCCCTATTTGTACTATTATTTGTAGAAGATAATTCCCCAATGTACTATCTAATGCTACATTTTTTTCTGAGTGTATAGTTGTTTTGTAGCCTTAACCAAATAATTATTTTCATACAACAAATTACAAAAAGTTTTGTTAATTGTAACTAAGTTTTTGGTACCAGTAACTATAAAATTCATTCGATCACTATTCTACCAAACGATTTCTCTCAGTGCAGGAATTTCCAAAGATCGAAAAGCGAAATTAAATGTTTATTAATAAAATTATTATAACATATGTTTATTTGTTAAACAAAATGATTATAAACATATAAGTATATAAATAATGTAAATATGTAAAAATATACGTAATAAAAATCGAGACTGTTCGAATTGTGTCGCTTCACGTGCGCTAAAACTAGCGCGTTCTTCTACCGCGATTCGTGCGCCCGTAGTGTTCGTAAATCTGGCTACGCCCGACGCGGAACTCTCGTTGTAAAATTCATCGCGCCTATTTTAATTAAAGGCGCTTTTCCGACTGACTCGTTACTCGCCTGAACTCGTCCGCGTGTTATTACTTGTTCGCGATAAAAATCGATAAAAATTCATCAAAATGGCCGAGCGCGAGACAAAGCGCGGCGCGGTGGTGCGGCGACGGGCGATCGTAGTCGCGCGGCTTCTTATCAGTCGACGACCGACTTCCCTTTACGTTGTAACGCGATTACAAAGCGGTTGCGTTATCACGCGGGCCGATCGCTGAGATGGCATCGTGTGCTCCCCATGACGAGGATCTGGTGAAAGATGATCCTCGGAACGCCATGCGATTTGCGTAACCGTACCTGTCCTCGCGGAAAATAACGGACAAGAGAGGGAGAGAGAAAGAGAGAGCGTTACGCAAGGTACGATTATATGCGAGCGTGTGTCGCAATGTTTCCTCGGAGATGCACGAAGATTTCGCGTCTCGGACTTTCCTCCATCATCATTGAGCATTCATGTGGCGCGTATTTACATACAATACTTGGTGAAGATTCTTCTTGAATTCTTCACATATTTTTTTTTAGAATTTCTATATAAATTTGAATTTTTTTGTACAATCCCAGATAGCACAGAGAATTCAAAAAGATTTTTTTTTAAATTCAGGTTTATGTCATCAATTCCGAATTCATTTTGAGATGCAAAAAGAACGCTTTTTCAGAAAAATCAGAAAAAGAATTCTTTTTGCGTCTCAAAATGAATTCAGATTTGATGACATAAACCTGAATTCTTTTTGAATTCTGTGTGCTATCTGGGATGTCTACACGGAAAGAACGGTTTTGCTGAAGTATCTAAAAATTTAGTTATATCTGAAAATAATTTTGTTGGAATATTAAAATAAGTATACTAACAATGAGAAAAAATGATTGCAATTACCATAATTTAACTCAGTCATAATTCAGTCATTTTCGATGCTATAAATACTACTGTATAATATATATTTTAACCATGCAAATTATAGCTATTAATTGTTATTACTATGTAAACAGTAAGCAAATGTTAAAAAAATAGTTATATTCATTATAATTGTGGTTGCATTTAATGTATAAGAATTTTATTGTACTTTCACCATCCATATATCTTTTACTATATTAACATTTGAAATTATCAGTGAAATTTTTTCATAGTTATGTGTGTGGTAGAACTATAAACACAAGGTTATTATTGTTAACATTATAGCAGAAACTATAAAAATGGAAATTCCTAACCACAAATGTTTTACCATTATATATACTATGAAGTCATATTAGTCACAAATACCAAACATTTTTCTCTCAATGTAGGATGCATAAGCATGATGAACAATAGTACAAAGTTTTGACATTTCGAGCTACATTATTTTTACAATCCCTACATTATTTTGTAAATAAAAATGAAAGTGAAGAGATAAAGGCCACAATAATAGTGATGAAATATATTCAGAAATCCATTGTAACAATAAGCCGCTTTTGTTACAATGGATTTCTAAATACATATCAATATTATTCAAATTGATACCTACGTTGTTTGCTCATTATTGTGGCCTTCATCTGCTTTCTATTTTCATTTTTATTATTTTCATACGAGCTAAATATTATTTTTGTTATTATTTTGATAGTTTTACTAGAAATTATTTTTTCAGAGCTATATACAACTAAATTTTTAGATATTTAACAAAGCCGTATAGGAAACTGTAATGAAAAAAAGTAAAAGTATAAGGTATTTAATTAAATCTGTTAACGGTCAATGTCCTGAATACCTAATATAGCCTTTCTATTTACACTGCTCGTGTATTTAATACTGCCACGCATTTATATATGTACATATACATGTATACTCTCTTGAAAAGACAAATTAAAATTATTTACATATAAAAAGCATAAAATCTAAAATATCACATAATGTATCATGCATAAATTAAAAATATGATAGTATCAATATATCGCAAATCATAATTTTCAGATTGTATTAGATAACTCGACAAGTTGTTTAAAAAAACATACACATTCAGATTAGTATTTAAGTAAGATATTATTAAAAAACGAACGAAATGGATTTCGTAACGAATTTTCGAAATGAATGGATCCATTGTAACTTCTGTATAGTAACTCAAATGTGGGTCCATTTGAAACGATAACTTTATTATAAAATTTCAATAAAGTTTATATCTGTTTCTATCGGTTTTTTAAAACAGGAATTCTAAAAGAGATTTCTCATTCTATGATTTCCCAAGAAAACTAATGAAATCCGAAGAATATTGTTAAAAAATCTTCATATAATTTTGGAAAGTTCTCAAAAATATTTTTTTCGCCAGGGATAACTCCCGTCAATTTCCAAGTAATTGAAAACAATAACGCTGATGATTTAATGATAATTACTTCATGCTACACAACTTAATTAGCTACTTTATATAACTAATTAGTCACAATAACTAGTTTATATAGCTGTTAGTTGTAACAACTGGTTGCATCTTACAACAATTAAGTTGGATATAGCGGTGACGAGACGGTTTCGCTATTGCAAGTGCAATAAACCAGAGGGGAAACATCATCGTGTTTATTAGACGATCGAGACGGGACTTCCGAAGATTTTCGACGATAGCCTCCCCGTGGAAGGGGGAGTAGCCGGTTTATTGGCCGGCTGGTCAGGGGTCGCGGTTGATAAGCGGTGATAATGTCTCCCGCTCGGTCTAAATTAGTCAGTTCCTACGGCGATTCGCTCGTGCGAGCTACTGCGCCGCGTCGTCGCCGTGCGGCTCACCGTGATCGTATAACATATCGTATTGCTCCGAACACGAACAGTGCGAGCCTCCGGGTGCGAATTACTTAATCCCTCGAGTTAATTCGGTTCGGTGAAGAAACAGGATTTCCCCTTTCGGAACTCGGAGGTGGTCACCTCCGAGTTGCGAGGTATGAGCAAGGACGACCACTGTGTCAGGAAGTATGAATTCGGCAACGTGAGTACTGTCGATCGACGATCGAGCGTCAGGTCAAGGATTAAAGTCTGCAAAATTAAGATAAGAGATGAAGTTTATTTTTTGTTTTTTAGGGTAAGAACATTAAAAGTATAATTAAAGAAACGAGAGATGCAAGAAATTATACAAAGCAAGTATAAGAAAAAATAACACATAGAACAAGGAGAGAGGAAAAGTATTGGAATGAATAGAGTAGAATTAGTATTGCCTTCTTCGAAGGGTGAGCCACAAAAAATGTCTTCCTTTTTTTTTAACGAAACGAGAGACATCGTTGAAGTTTTGGAAATAAACACGAGCCTCCGTAATTATGGTTATTAATTATTACTGTAAGTAATATATTTAATATTAATCATTTTTAATTAATATTTTAATTAGAAATAAACTAAAAAAAATTAACTGTAAAAATTTTTTAAATGTTTGTAACATTAAAATGTCTTGTTTTTTATCTTTTTTACTTAAAAAAACGTTTAGTTTTAAGAAGTGTTTAGATTTAAAACACTAATAATGTCCATTTTCATCAATCTAGATTAACTCTCTATCTTTTGGAATTTTTAGAACTAGGAAAAGATAAGTTAAACCGAGATTAAATTTAATCTATATTCGTAGAAACGAGCATAAAACGTTTTGAAGCTATTAGCGATTTTGGTTTTAAAGGTTTTAGTGTTTTAAATCTAAACATTTATTTAAAACTAAAACATTTTAAGTTTAAAATTAGAAACAAAACAGACAGAGATGAAGCATTTTAATATCTTAAAATTAAATACTTCTTTTTTTTGAGTTTAATTAAATTAATTAAATACACAATTTTTTTTATTTTCCTCTGTATTAATTATCGAACTAAGATAATATTTTATGGACGAATACGCGGACGATATTGCAAATTTAGGAATGCACTGAGAAAAAAAGTGGTTCCAATTACCATTTATTTATAATTCATAAAATCAATCATTTTCGATGCCTGTTTTTTAATTATACAAATTATCGCTATTATTTATTATTACTACACTGAAAAGTTCTTTATATTTAAATCATTTCCTTGATTTAAATAAATATTAGCTAGTAAAAAATAATTTATTTTGAATTTAGAAAATACTTTCATGATCAAGAAAATAATGTTGAAATAAATATATTTACTCGAACATAACAATTTTTTTCAGTGTATGTAAATAGTAAGCGAATGCTTAAAAAGTAATTGTATTCATTATAATTGTAATTTACATATTTATTTTATTTTACCATCCATATCTTGATGTTTTACTATTTTAATATTTGAAATTATCATAATTTATAGTAAAATTTTTTTTTATAGTTGGTAAAACCATAAGATTATTATTAGTGCACTAATATTATAGCTGTAATAACTGTAAAAATGGAGCGCCTAACAATAATTACTTTACCATGCAATTATAGTCACAAATACTGAATACTTTTTCTCTCGGTGTATATCACGGTCTGAATAATCGCGTTGTCGGGAGCTACCGTTTGCCAATCGTTGTCCCGATTTATTCCGCCATTCGCTCCTGTTCTCGGCGATTTAACAACGCCGCCGTCGGCGTCACTGATCGCATCGTGGCAGTTGTATTCGAGAAAGCGATTAAATCCCTCGTAAAGGGACCCCATTAAAATCGACGTTGGCGAGCTCGAGCGACACGGTCGATCGCCGCTAATCGGGTCGTTGACTGTCGTCGAACGAATGCTACGTTATGCGGTGAAAGTCGCGTAACGAGTAACGTTAACGAGCCCCTCCCCCTTTTTTGCCGAAAAAAAGACGATAAAAATCACGGATCGATCTCGAAGTGCACATTGACTCACGAGATTGATCAAGCATACCGATCAAAAATTGCAGAATATTATTTAAGAATGTATTGGACATAAGTATGATCTCTGTAAAGTAAAGAACCTTTTTGAAATGTTTGTAACATTAACACTTCATATAAATTATGTACATGAAAGTTGTATGATTACATTTTTATTTAATAATATATTTTTATAGTTTCTTTACTCTATTATTTTTTACATTTTGAAATATTAAGAAAAGTTTCAATTTTTTTGTGTAAGTACTTTAAGTGTTCAAGATGATTTATACAAAGTTTTATTGTGATTGTGTGTTTAGTTATTTTGTAAATAAATAAATTTTTATTTTACAAAACTGATCTCTGTATCATAATAAAATTTTATATAAATCATCTTAAATATTTAAGGTACTTAAGTAAAAAATTCTGAATATTTTTATTACTTTTTATTTCGTTATTTCATTATTAATTATATTTTTATTAGAGCACATGTATCTACTTCTTATTGAAATAATTTTTTATCCAGATAGAAAATTACCGCCAAATTTTTTCTACTTTCAAATGCAAATATATAAAACAATCTAATTTTTTCATAATTTTCTTAATGTTTTGAGATGTTCTATACATCCTTAAAGATACAATCTATACTATTGTCGTTACAAATACTTTTGTCTTCCTTTTATTACACGAAAATAAACATTTTGAAACATATTTTGTTGGAACGCTCGACTGCGATTTCGCGACAAACTGTCGGGCTTTCACCAAAATACATATTTTGCGAACTGTGCCTTTTCGCGAAAGTTACTTCATTAATATGCGTCAACACGCAACAGATGACGATGTCCGGATCCATATGGGATTGCCCGTTACCCTCGGATCAACGGCGTGGTCTCTCTCCTACCTCTCGAAAAGCCGGATTCCTGAGGCACGCGTAATCGCCGGCTTGTTTTGCTCCTTTCACTTTCCGATCCTCATCCTTGCGCACACACCTCGTAGAATTCATTTTGATTGCCATTGCAATAGCAAAAGATGAGAAAAAAAAAGAATACCTTTTAAAACTCCCGTTTCAAATAAAATCCGCTCTGATTCATAAAAGAAGCGTGAGAGAAAGGGTAAAAGAAAAGTGTTGACTGACCTAAACACAGAGAAAGAGGTACATATACAATGAAGTTAATAAATAATTGTAGCCTATTTTTTTTTTTAAATTATACAAATATTATTATATATTTTTTATATTTATTTACACAGAAAAAAATCATTAGTATCAAGTCAAAATTAATATATTCTAGTTGACAATAATTATTTCATATATAAGCAAGAAATTTTATTATAAAAAGATAATCTTTCTTATATATAATTTAATTTTTTTAAGAAAATTTTCAATAACCTTGAATTTCAGTAAAATATATTTTTATTTCAATGTTATAAGTCATCTAAAGAGTATATTATTGTTTTGATAATAGCATTAAAAATTCTAATTCTTTGTTTTGAAGATATTATGATTTTTTATTTTCTCTTCTTAACTCACGAAAATTATTATTGAATAATTAATGAATATATATATTATTATTGAATAATTAATGAGTATATATTTTTTTAAATAAAATTATTTTATAGAACTATACAAAATTCTTCATACAAACAAGTTATATGTACTTAAAGCTAAATAATCTCATTTCAATATTTAACATTTCCAAAATAAAGATATTCTCAAAACAAAAATGTTCTTTTTCTGTGTATATTATTTTAAATACTTAACTTATTTTTTATAATTATTTTAAGACTAGTTTTCAAATGTCAAGGCGAGCACAAAATCTTTAACAGTGTTTAAATTTTCATCGGAATTTAGTTAGATCAAACTGGAGTTCAATTTTTATCGCGTAATATCATTCTGATTTTATTACATGTAGATAGGTCGGTCTTCGAAAGTAAATTATGGCACCGTGTCAACTGGGTGACTTTGCAGGATGCTTGAAACCGCTCTGACAGATAATTTTTATCCGACAATAATAAATACCGCAGTGTTTTTCTTTTGCCACGTTTTTTTCTGTTTCGAACAACGATATCGTAATATATCTGGTTGCGATAGTATAATTAATCACATGAAATGTCTCATTATCAAAACAATACGACAGATAAGGGACTTTCTATATCTTTGTTCTCGAGATAAGTTGAATAAATATTTGTTGTCTGAGACGAGAAGTTTTTTTTTAAAAAAACTATGCAACAATTCTATATTATAAAAGACTTGTCAGAGGAGGCAACAGAAAACTACTCTAATTACACTGGTTTACAAGATTTTGTGCAAGAGCATACGAAGACTGCCACGAGTGCAAAATGTCATTCCTACAATAAAATCTATTTTTTATTTTTTATTTTAAATAAGTCGTATCAGTCATCTTACCGATCCTTGACTATCAGTCAAATGGTGCTAGTTACCACTGTGTTATAAAAATGTGTTATGATGGAATTTTTTTAATAGCAGATTCGGACTTAGCGCTCCAAAATACGTTAAAGTTGTTTCCTTCTCTTCCACTAAAATTGACATAATAAAAATTTTTTAATTAGTGTTATTACTTCCCAGAATATTACAGAAAAAAACTAGAAAAAACATACAAAAAGGCTACAGGTAAACAAATCTCGTAGCAATTCTTTCTAAAGTGATTGTCAGAGTGACCTGATATAGTACATTAAAGAAATTACAAACGACATATAAGCACACTTTAATTTAACGAAAATTTTTCTGAGAGCAAGATACCAAATTAAAATTTCAATTTTTTATTTCAAATTTTGAATTTAAGAATGCTATCGTTCTTCATAATTTTTTTCATACCGAATGTAATCTCGACTTCAAAAATGCTTCGTCGCACTTTTCGGAAGTTTCTCAAAATCGTGAGATAAAACATTTTTTTTAAAAGCTGTTAAATATAAAAAAACTATAACAAAAATTACCCTGTATTTCTTTTTATTAAAGGATTTATTTCTTGCAGATGGATACGCCGTCGAAATTCGAACCGAATTCGAAGAAGCCGGCGGAGGTGCATCGTCACGGTGCCGCCGGCGAGACCACGGAGCTGGACGAGGTGAAGATTAACACGCCGAGCAGCCACGTCGCGACGTCGATGCCGTCGACGGCGTACACCAGTGGCAGCGACGCGGCACCCTGCAAGAACGGCGGCTGTAAGGTCTGGCGAGCCAGCTACATCGGCAGCGGTGGGCCGCGCACCGAGAGCCCCTGGCACTCGCTCAAGACCGTCTTCCTGGTCTCCGTGATCGTGGCTTTCTTCCTCTGGATCATCGTCTACACGCTGCTGGACCAGTATCGGATCTTGTGACCGCAACCATCCTCGAGTCTCTTACTTGCAATCGTATACAGCGATGGGTTCTGCGGCCTCTACGTGATCCATCCTCGCTCATAGTGTTGGGATTGGAGTTGCCAGGAATTTGGAGGATTTTCTTTCAAATTTGGATTTCGTTAATTGTTATTATCACGACAGATTTTTTGGAAGGACAAAAATACTACAAATCTTTATATTTTCCTAAACTTTTCTTCCTACCAACAAATCTCGTGATAAAAACCTAAATTTGAAGGAAATTCCCCAATCTGAGATTGAGATCGAGTTCTGTGATCCACGTGACTTTGTGATCGCAATTTACTCGACGTTGCATTATGTGTCTTTTATGTGGTCTTATAATCGCGATCTGCCGATACCGGAACTTGCGATCCACGTGGCGAGTTTAACCACGAGACTCTTCGTGGTTTACTTGGTTCTATTTTGTATTTTTCATATTTACGTCACGACGAATTGCATTTCGACGTGACGAAATGGACAAATCTGTGGAGAGACTCGAAAGGAACGGCCGAATGCGATCGGAGAGGACTCCTGCCGGCAACTTGAGGCTCTCGCAAATCGGATTGTAACATTGTATATTTCATACTGTTTTATAAATGTTGGACTCCTGTAAATATTCGAATAAAATACCGACGTTGTACACAGCACATTCGTTAAATTATTCAATCCCTTTATTATCATACTCGAGCAGATTGCGCACTGAGTCTGGTGTTAAAAAATTAAAAAGTACGGCAAATCTTTACACAAAGAGTTGTAAATAATACTGAGAGATACGCGATTCTTAAGACTCTTTAAAAATTGCGCGGACCTTAGTAAATCTACAAAATCGTTAGAATCGGTAGAATCGATCAAAAGATTCGTTCGCCTTCCGTTTCAAATATGACACTTATGCTAATCAGACAAATAAATGAACGAATGTTTTGATCAAGGTAGCTTAACGGTGCTCCGCGTTCTTCTTTTGGCCGGGATAATAGGCGAGGATCTCAAAACGACTGTGATGTAGGAGAGAAGGGGAAATAAATTAGACCAATTTAGGTGTCATGGACCACGAGAGAACTACACAGACGCCTTACGTTTTAGAGAGTTACAGAATTCTCTCTGTTACCCTTTCCTTCCTTTGCTCTCAAATCGAACACCAGGTCGGTCCCCTTCTCCCCTACGCGGCATCGCGATGAAATTGTCGTTGGTAAAAAAAATATGACTGCGCACGCATGATCGAGCATGTATCTCGCGAGACAACTACACGGCAACGGGCTCAGCGAATCGCGATCAGCGGTGGACGACGACGTTGTCGTTGTAGAGAACAAGCAGCGGCTCGAAACGATCGAAAGCCAGCAGTCTCACTCTCAACCGCAACCACAATCGCAACCACAGCCACAGTCACAGCCGCAGCTACAACCACAGCCGCTGTCGACGCAAGACCGAGAGACAGACCCGATGCGACAGCATCCGAGCGCATGGAAATTGAGGAATGACGACGATGATGACGATGACGCTGACGACGATGATGATGATGATAAGAACGAGGAGGAGCAACCGGGCGACAACGTGTGATCTATTTTTGTCCACTTCTTTTTCACGCGTACGCGGTTCTTCTTTTCTTCCTCTGTCAAATGAGCGAGTAAACGATTGTGCGTGTTTCAGTTCTCCGCGGCGACGGAGAGACGCGCGCCACCGAGGGTGATCTTGGTCGGCTGGGACAGCTTCCGCACGAGGCTGCTGCTATTCTTGATCGCGTGCCTTCTTATCTGGGCCTGCGTCTTCTTCCCTCTGCTCGGCACCTGACTCCTCCTCCGGCTCCTCCTTCTCGTCCTCTTCGTCTTTTCCCCTGTCATCCCTCAGTCGCGAAATGACACATCGAGTACACTTAATCGACACGGCGATTCGATGCGGCGACATTCAACACGATCACACATACATACTTTCACGCGTTTTACATTTGCATATATATTATTATTATTATTATATATATATATATATGTGTATATATTACGTCCAATATATATAATAACTTTACATTTTTGGTATTCAATATTTACACGTATGTTTACTCATAAATATATTAATTTGCGTAGTGGCCTTCGCGGAGAAGTGATTAAACAGCTTATCTCCGAACCATCTTAAATAAATTCACCTCCCTCTCTTTTCTTTTTTATAATAGAAATCGTACGCTCATTGCAAAATCTCCATATGGCTTTATACGTGCCACCGTAATACCACAATTTTAATACATATTTAATAATTATCGACGAACGTTGGGTTTAAGACGGCTTGAAAATGGCTCTACGATTGCGAGAGGCAGAGAAGACTTGAACGAATCCGCCTCCGTCACAACCGCTTACGAATTCCAGCAATATTTATTTCTCCGTAATATTATATCGATCACTAAACATCCTTGGGATCGGTCGCGCGATCGGTTTAATCGCAATCCCTCAGAAAGTCCGCCGCGCACGATTTCCATTGAGTACGCTACATATACTTTTATTTGGAACACTTTCGTTGTGTAACATGTCGTTATATATGTATGCCGTTGTTCTCTTCTTTTTTATTCTTACGTATTTACGGTGGTAAATATTTCTCGTTTTCTTTTTTTCGTAGTCGTTTGCTCTAGATGAGTGTAATATCAAGTAGCGTCTTATACAGTAATTCGTATGTACAGGACGAATCGACAGACGCGGAGTCCTTAAGCATCTCCCTTGCATTCGGCGACAGAAAACAAAAATATGTAGAACGCAACTTTTAGGTGGTTCCAGATATTTCCTAATACTACATAAAATTCGTTCTGCGGTCAACTCGAATATTTACAGGCGATAGAAATAGAATTAATCGACTAAAAATATTAAAATAGAAAGATATATGTATATTAGAAATATAATTAGACAGAACCAACGTGGCTTGTCTCTTCCAACAATTAATTGTATATACTCTACATATTTTTCTTCAATGTCTTGGAATTCAAAGCGGAGCGCTTCAAACGTTCCGCCTTTGTCGATTTGTCCTGTCTAATTATTATTAATGATTTTCGTAACGTACACGCGATAATACGACCATAACATTTCTATAATCGATGTCTTACAAGTATAGCTTACATATACTACTAATTTGGCATAACAATCGTGACGGTGCGTCTCTATGCTAGCAACTGACGCGTCGCGACGAGGGGGAATTCGCGTAAATACAAGATCTACCGAATCCCTCCTCTTTACACACAGTATCCCGCACGACGTGTCTAACAAACTTCATTTATGAATTCTTCTCATGAAATTCCATTGAGTGCTATCTTCTTTCACACTCCATGACGCATGATTTTGTTATTAAAGATCCATTTGAATTTAAAGAAGAGAATGAGATCTTATTGTCCAACTGCATTCTTAAAGCTCAGCTCGCGTAGCACCTTCGCATGTAATTCCTGAAGAATATCCCGCGCGTTTTCATTAAGAAAAAAAATGACTCGAGGGTCAAGAAAAAATTCACAAGAATTCGAAGACACGTCGTGGAACACCCGGTGTACGTATTACGCTGTTAGTCACGCGATAGTAATCGATGGGATAAATTCTCGAGTGTCTAAGTCGTATTTCTAAAAATAGCTTGGAATAAATACAAGTGGCGGTGGATACGATTCGTGTGTAGAACGTGCGATCGATCTCGATCAATTGAACGAAAATTATCGAGTAATACGCGTACGCGAAGAAAAATTCATTAAAATCATCGCGGGGGCAAGAGTAAATGCGTCTGGAATGCCACGATACAGTGTCTATTAACCGAAGTTAAACCGGTACGTTCAACGGAATAAAATCAAGAGCCCGTGTTCTCATGCAACCCCTCCCTCCGCCGGTGTAACTCAATCGATCGTTCCTGTTACAACCGAAAAAAAAACGAAAATTTCGCGACTATCTTTTAAAAGGACGAGTAACGAATACTTGAACTAAAATATGGCGAAAATAAATAAATCTATGTACGTGTGTGCGTGTATGGGTGTGTTACTACATGCGCAATTTTACGCGAGGAAGATATTCTGATTCAATATTCCTGAGCGTCGGTATTAAAATAAAAATAAAAGAAAAACAAAAAGAAAAAAAAGATCATATATATTTTCGCGAACGAGATAAATTTGATCCTAAGCTTCGATGTTAGGATTAAATCGTCGTTCAAGTTCGTATGGCTATACGTACGATATTTAAGGTAACAACAATGCGAAACGTATTTCACGCGAGAAAGATAATACCGTTCCGACATTTCTAAAAGCGTTGAGAGAGACTATAATAAAATTAAAAAAATAAAATAATTGTTTATATCCGCGGCTTGTACGTCAGAGTGACGTGAAACGTTTTCACGTCCATCTCCGTGCAATCCTGCGGCCCGATGACACCGTCGCCACTGGCACGCGACGGCACGCGCGCCTCCTTACTTGCGTGCTCTTCGAAGATCTCGTTGTGGCTACTGTCCATCTTCTCGGTCGTCGGCTGCTGCTGATCCGCCGCCATCACACGCACGATCTTCACGGTCTTGATCGTCTCCAGAGAACGCGACTTGGACGCCTCCGTCACCGCTGCCGCCGCTGCCGCTGTCGCTGAGCGGCCGGCTCCCTTAGTGCCGTTCTCCTTGTTGCGACGAGACGAATTGCGATGCCAGCGTTGCTTCTCCCTAGAGGAGGTTCTTCGAAGACTCGGCCGCTTCACCGACTCCGCGCTGGCACTCAAACCCATAGCTATATTTGAAAGAATTTCAATGGTGAAAATCAGAATCAAAAACGCGAATAGATTTCTAAATTTAAGAAACTAGAAAAGAAAAAGACTGATGCCATAAATGATGCAATAAAAAAGTTATAAATATATAAAGAAGCTTCAATTTCTATATTATTATATAAATATATATAATAATAATCTGATTAATCATTAAATAGATAAGTCTGCTAATATGTTTTATTAGGTTAAATTTGCTTTAGTTGTACCCTCATAAAATAGAAGAAAGTAAAAATAATCATCTTTTAAGATTTCAAGAATGGAAAAGTAATAAATCGATGAGCTCTGTTGTCAGCCTAGTATGAAAGATTTAAGAAAATTATGCCCGAAGTGCTGCGACTACTCCAACTTAAAGATTAATACTCAAGGACAGAAATATCAGGCTCATATCGATCTTGGCTGTTAAACAAAGGAATCTCTCAAATGACATGCTATCATGATCGCGAATGGTGGCGAAATGAAAATACGCCTGTGGTTGTTGTAATCATACCGATATTGCCGGAGGAAGACCGATTGGAACCGCGTAGAATGTGTATCGCCGTGGGATCACTATCCGTAGCCACTATGGGCGTAAGAAACCATTCAGATCTAGTTCGCATCCGTGCGGCTTGCCTCTCGTGAACCTGCAATCGCAACGATGACATTTATCAGTTCAATATCAATTGCCTGTTTGCCGTTATCGTTATGAGGTACGATAGTTTTACCTGTGGTAGATAGCTGAGACTTTTGGTGCTCTCAGCGTAGCGATTCACCGCGCGAAGCTCTTCCAGCGTCATGCCCGCCGTTCCGCGCTTAGAATGTTGACTGCCGTTACTCGACGAACGACTGGGTGCCTGTAAAAAAAATATAATCTATACTGTGTTGCTCCAGATATTTTTTGCGTTACGATGCAATCGTATAATCGCGCTCTTATCGTTTACGATATAAATGAGTTTTTTGTTTACCTGGAACAGGCCGTTTTCTTCTAAGCTAACCGAGAGACGCGTGTAACTCTCGAGTAAGGTATTCTCTGGGATCATACCTAATGATGACGCGAGATTCACGGTCTCTGGCACGTGAATCAACGCCGGAGTTGACTGCGATTCCTCTTGGTGGGACATACCTATCGCATAAATTAGCAATTATTACAATGTCATATACATATAGAATGAGATCTATAAAGTCACCTTGCTGTTATATAATATTGGATTATATCGTCAAGAGTAAAAATATATAAATCCTTTTCTCACGCTACATGATCTTTATAAATTAATTTGTTCCTAAAGAGAAGAATCTTTTTAACGAATATAAGATGCGACGTGCGTAAAATGATAGCGCAAGAAAAAGAAATGATTTTTTTTATTTCTAATATCTTGGCTATCGCTGTAATCCAATATGATTACAGCGATAGCCAAGAATCTTAACGCTCTATTCGATGAGATATCAGATACACTTACATTCTAAATTAAACTTTAGTCCCCATTTCTCGCACTCGTATTGCAACCATGACTTTTCGGCTTCCAGCGATAATTGTCCTAAAATTTATACATTCGGATTGTAGTTGCGTAATTAAATCGTAATAATTAAAAGTGTATGCGTAAATACTTACTCGATACGAGAGTGTCCGGCGGATATCGGAAACTAAAGATCCAATCTTCCTCCACTTTTAATATCCGACCAGTTATGCGCGCGTAATACTCGTAATTGTCCCTACCGAACAAATTGGAAACGCCGAAATTGTCTATCATGAACTTGGTGATACGTGTGGCAATCTGGAAACATATTGTAGATTATTAGTAAAAAGTAATATTGAAATCTTGGACCAGGGACTCTCAATTTCTTTACAATAAAATAAATTTTAGTAATATTTTATTGTAAAATTGGTTTTTTTCCTGCGGTTCGCAGCTTGACTCGACTAAAAAAATTTGTATATAAAAAGTAAAAAAGAAATTAAAAAATGACAAAATGACCTTTTACTGTTCAGATAAAAGGCACTGATGATTTAACAAACGAAAGAAAAAGGAAATATCTAAGCGAAATCGTAATAAAAATCTCACGTCAAGTACCTTAAATCTGAGAACATCCTCCATCTTGGCCGTCTTGCCGTCGCTGACGCAACTATGAAAAAACGAGGGTGCCACGGACACCCCCAGAGCCTCGCTGGTCATCCCCGTGTGCGCCCGTTCGCAATTTACCGCTACTACTCTGAATGTTCCGAATAGCAGTACCAATAACCGTTGCGTGTATATCGGCATGGAGGTAATTAATCTGCACAGAATAATTTCCTTTATGAGAAGCCAGGACACGATAGGATCTCGAGGATGAGTAACGCAAGAAATTATCACCTGTGTATCTGGTCCCGCTGTTGTTCTACGCTATCTAGCTGGATTATGGCAAACAGTTGTTGCTCCGTCTCTTTACCGAATATACCACCGGGTATTTTGCGCAAAAACTTTTTCAGAACGCTGGCTATCGTGTAAACACTAAAATTGTCCATGTTGACCAGGTGTCCAGTTTGTAGGAAGTGCACCAGCTTCTTCATATTACCCTGGTGACCAGGCGCCCGAAAGATATCTTTTCTAAGCGGGGCTTCCTTGTTCAATTTCAATATAAGAACCTGGAATAAATGGACACGTACTATGATTTATACAATTATTTCAAGTGTTTAATTCTTTGTACATGCTTTTTGGCATCTTCTCTACATACGATTAGATCATATTTCTGAATAAATTTTCATTACTTTTACAAGTATAAAAGAATTTCTCTACTGACAGTCATATTTTAACAGTTCTAGAAAGTACTATGATTGTTTATTTTTTAAAAAATTACATATAAATTTTATAATTAATTATCGAAAGATCGGAGAAATGCACATTTTCATATAAAAATTTATAATTTTGAAATAAAAATGACTTAAGGAAAAATAATTTTATACTTTAAAGTTGCATTCCAAATTACAAAAAAAAAACTTGAATGTCAGCTGTTCAAATTTACTAATACTAATATTACAAATTAATTAATTGTAATGTTCTTGGATTTTTTCAAAGAAAAAAATTGTGTGTACAGAGAATTAAAATGGATACGTGTGACAACGAAAAGGCATTGCATAATGTTTGTTATTTACCAGTAATGGACCAGGAATATCATTCTTGCACACTTCATTCAGGGGTACACCAAACTTGACCCTATAAAAGGAAAACAAACATTTGCAAACGAAATTTTTTCTTAGGTAATCTGCGAATATATCTGTTTTCGGTTTCAATTCCAACGAGATAATAGCGGAATAATTCAGCGTGAACTCTGAACTTGGTATACCAAAGCGAGTTTCTCTAAGACGGGAACACGGGAGAATATGCAATGTTGAATTAGAGGCGTCACGGCAGTGCGTTTCGCTGTTTGTTACACAAAACTGCGCTACTCTGGAATCGCTAAACAGTTCCAACAGCCTTCAACGGGTCAGCATTAACGCGGATGGATCTCTCTGAGAGTTGTCAACGCATATTAGTAACATACGATACACGTAATCTTTTCATCAAACTCTGCGATTACTTACAAATTCTACCACGCGCCTCCAGAGCATCAAACATACAACGTAGATTGCTGGCAACATTTGCCCGACACATTTCGTTAAATATCAATTATCAACATCTGTGAAAAAATTTTAAGAATCTTTATTACCCCAGTTAATTTCCTTAGCGACACACCGTGCTTTATCTATATTAATAATTTTTATAAGAAATTACTCGCTCAACAATTGTGTAAACAATATTGGTTTAAAGTTACAACTCAAATATATTTTATATATATTTTTTTTTATATAATCAGGCGAATTATGTTTTCTACTTTTTGTAAAAGATATATCGTTACGATGAAATTTAACTTACTGAAAATTTGCAAGGATGTTTCATAAAAATCAAATAAGTCTGTTTTTATAAACATCTGGCGTTAAATTGTGAACAATTTTGCTCCAGCAAGAATTAAACAGAAAACACGAATATAAGCTATTCTATGAGAGCGAAACTAGTCCATCGAAAAAATTATTTAAATAATATTCCCTTATTCACCTTTATCATTCCTAAGGCCATGAAAAAGTTGAATATAAAATATTATAGGGTAAATGAATGTGAAATATATAAAATCCCGCAAGAGTCAAAAAGATTGTTTTTTATTTTTTTCTTTTCAATGGGTCCACCAAACAAATTAATCAAAACCTACAGCTTTATCCAGAGAAAAATTACCATGATCATATAACGATTCGAAGATAATAAGGTTTTTATTTCCTAAAAATTTAACTGTTTAGACCCGTTTGGTTTTTGTGAAACACTCTTCATTTGTTTTTAATTTAATACATGCTTAATTAAATGTACATATACATCATAAGAATTTGGAATAAGTCATCTTTACTTTAAATTGTTTTTTTATACAATACACAAATTACATATTATACTTTCAAAGCATGCCAATGTTTAGCTCTCCCTGCTCTTCCCCCAAAAAATCATACAGTGTTTTTAATACATGCATTGAGAAAAAAATTAACTTGACTAAATTATTCAACTTGATTAAATTTCTTCAATTCAAGTATTCATGTATTTAAGTTAAATATATAAATGCTTGAGAGAAATGCTAAAGAAATTTAATTTAAATGAAGTTGAAAAATTTAGTCAAATCAACAATTATTTTTTTCTCAATATATGTGTGTAAAGAAGATTGTACAGTTAATTTAAAAAAATAATATGTATATTTAAGAATAATATATTAATTAAAACATGACTGAGGAACGACGTTATTCTCAAGCAGTATACTAACTTTTCCAGGCGTCTCGGATGCAGAGGCTCTGAGGAGGGATGTCCGCAGCTGGTTACAACATTTCCTAATGTAGCAGCGCGTCGATGCATCCTCTCTGTCCAGCTGCTCATTGTATAAAATCTAATGGCAATGGCATGCGAGCACTAAGATGATCGCTGTGAGCTCTATCGGCCTTCCGGCAAGAGAAAACGTCGCGCTCTTCCGCCAAACTCGGGTCCTCCGTGCCTCCTAATCCAGTCGCTGAAAGCACATCACGTGATTCTTATACATCTTGCTTTCAGTTTCTGGATTTTTGATGTAAATTTCGAAATTTGTGCCACGTTTCAATTCAGGAATTCATTTTCCTGTTGTGTACACTAATTACAAAGATAACTTGGTGAACTTGAAAATCTATGCCACGTTTGAACTCAGGAATTTATTTTCCTCCGTCTTGCACACCAATCACAAAGATAACTCTGTGGACTCAACCTTGTCTCTCTCAGTTTTATTATCGTCGACATTCTCGAAATTTCGATTCTTAACTTGAGGACACTCACACGATACCACCAATCATTAGTACACGAGTTTATTTGAATAAAACGAGTTTGTATGACTGACTTTTGCAAAATATACCCTTAGAACTGGCTGTCATTCTTGATCCACATTCTATTGAGTAACAAATCAAAAAGTTACTCTACATATTGCTACAACTGAACATAAATGAAAATAATAACAATAATAAACTAAATTTTGAGGTACAAAAAGAAGAGTAATAATATTTTTAATAATATTTTTATTCCTTTGCAATTAGCAGATCAAATCGTTGTACCAAAATTGCATTTAAAAATTTTGACTCAAAATTTTTAAATTAGAAAACTTTATCTTTTCAAAATAAATTGGAAATAATATAAAGGTTGAAAACGAGCAAAAATATGGATGTTGAATAGTTAAATACTTACAAATTACTTATGATGTACAATTATATTACAAAATGGTACTAATTTTGACTTGACTGGTCTTGAATGGTCTTCTTCAACAGCATAAATTAATTAAACAGTTAAATTAGTACACTTGTTTAAAACTGATCAGTAAACCAGAAGTAATAATACAAAAACACAAGCAATTTAACTGTTTAATTAATAAATAAATATTGAACTACAACATTTACATTTTTGCTCTTTCTTGGCATTATTTCCAATTTTGTTTCTACAATAAGCACTTTAAATATTGCGTTTCATTTTTTCAATTAATATCACTGTTGTGCAAATTCAGTATATGGTACACAAAACAACAGGAAGAAACAATTTATCTTTGAGGGGAATTAACCTTTTCAGTGTCGAATACTTTTAATGAATAAATCTTGCGCGGAATACTTTATCTGTCTCCAATATTAAATATTCACTCATTAGTTCTGAAAAAGTTAAAGAAGCAATCGCATAATACTGTTGCTGTCTGCCGCGGGAAACGCGTGTCGACATGATAAGAACTCAATGTGACATCATCTAACTTATTACATAAATGTAAATAAAGCAAAATCCGAAGAATCGACCCAACACTAGCCAAACGATTTCGACGATTTGATTTTATCAAACGTGATCATAGTGAACGCGCAGAAAAGAAGAAAGCGGGGAAGAAGACGCGAGAACGTCGACGACTCGCTGGGAGGAGAAAAACTGTAATTTCGATGCTCCGTGTCGACGGCACGACACGACGCGGGCATGCGGACTCGTTGACGAGGGATGCAGGAAGGGAGAAGTCTCACCGAGCGACGACGGTCGGGTCCCCTTGTCGTCGAGCGTCGAATTGGCGCGATCGTCGTCCCGCGTCAGGTTAACCTAACCGCGCGCGAGTCGCGGGCGGGCAACATTGCGCGGCGCGAC
>QKQZ01032555.1:0-12544 GCA_003595255.1 Solenopsis fugax | reverse complement strand
CAGCCGCTGCCGTTGTTGCTGGCATCGCATCGCTGATGCTGCCTGCCGCGTGCAATTATCGTCTTCGTTTACGAGAACGGAAAGGTTGTCTCGATTTAGCGGGATGTCATAGAATAACCATGCCTAATAATGAAATTTAAATATCATTTGCGTGGAATTATTACTTTGCTTCGGAACTGACAGAGTTCTTCTCGATTAAGTGTGACATCATAAAATAATTATAAATGCTAATAATAAGATTTTAATCATTAGTACTACGAAGATATTTTTATTTATGGAAATGAGAAAATTGCGCCAACTTCTAAATACATTTTATATAAAGTGTTTGTGTGTTATAAAATATCTTTTACAATTATAAACAATAGAATTTATCTGCATGGGAGAATTATTATCTTCCTGCATGAGTTCTGAGAAGATTTATTTGATTTTTTAGTGGTACATTGTAGAATAATTTTAATTGTGTTATAATAAACATTTTGGTAATTGTGGCTTAAGAGTTGCACGTCAGCTCTCTGTGCTAAAGCTATAAGTTCAAATTCACTCAGAACATATCAGATTTTTAATTATCGATCATCGCTTCTCGGAAAGCAACGACAAACCACCGAGAGTACCTTTGTCAAGTCATCATGCATGAGCATGCATCAAATGGAGATCACGATCTTCAATTATGAAGGACTGACTTGAAAAAAATAATTATATTCCAGAATATATTTGCTTTATAAAATTATCATATTCATTTGTGACAATTTTAATATTTAAAGTATATAAGAAAATTATTGATACAAATATAAATTATGGAATATTTATTTTAGTCATTTATTCTGCATTGATTTATAATTAAGAATAGAATAATATTATTTTAACTTGAGAGAGGAAAAGAATTTTGATACATTTTTTATTGTATTATTTACCAACAAAGATAGTTTAATAATTAATAACTGTTAGAATGTCTATGCATTTAGATATAAATTAAATAAAATATACACAAAAGGACAATATATAATATTTTGTGCGCTATAAGCTCCCAAAAAAGTATCTACTGTCAAAATAACAAAATATTTGTAAAACAATATTAAAAAAAATACTATATATTAGTTATACAATTTTGTTTAAAAATAAAATGAGAAAAATCTTTAAAATATATTTGTTAAATAGTATGAGTGTGAACTATTAACTGTAAACGTCGAAATGCTTTATTTGAGTCATTCAGGAGACACTAATGGTGATCCGTCAGCGAGATGCACAATGTATCAACAGTGTGTGACATCTCATATTTGTACGCGGAGGTTATGTAGACTCATACATATATCTTGTCTTTCTATTCTGGCAACGATCAATAATGCTCCACGTGTCGCACGTAGTGGAGCGAACATTCGCCGTAATTCCTTCGCACGTCATCTGCCAAATTATTCGCAGGTATTTCATTTGGATGTGTCTCTTTGCATCACTTGCGTTAATCGAGTGCTCGACTTTACCAGTAAATCAATGTGTGATAGTTCACGTTCAATCTTTCGTGACCGAAATATATTAATTCTTATCTTAATTCTTATCTTAATTCTTTCTTTTTTTAGAGATACGCGCGAAACGAAAATGCAATAATAGCATTCCAGCAAACTTACGAAGAAATTTTGTAAAATATATGTATACATTTTTTAACAATGACCTCGTAGAATTTTTAACTCTTAGCTGATACACTGGGTGTCGTAAACCCGGGGTATTTTACAAACATGCTTGGTATTCATAAATCGTTCGCTCCTTCTCTTCTAAATATTTCGAATATATTCAACTTCTCGATTTTCGCACCTATTTAGTCTTTTTCTTGACTTTCTGGCGTATCGATTAAAGAAAAAAATTGTTCAAACGAACGTCCCCGGGATGAAGTGTGCTGTTAGGGTTTATGCATTAGGTATCGAAATATATACGCAATTGAAAATGGTCGGGTGACGTGTACCCATGTGTGGCAAAACATCGAATCCAATATAGTGTCAGTTGAAAGTTAAATTTGTTAAATATATGCTACATATATTAATAAAACTGCATATATATATATGAAATATATAGATGATATTATACATATTAAATTTTTATATATATGTAGAAAATTAAAAAATTTTTACATACAAATTGCAAATACAAAAAATTGAAAATAAAATGTACGCCAAGTATTTAAAATNTACATACAAATTGCAAATACAAAAAATTGAAAATAAAATGTACGCCAAGTATTTAAAATGCATTCAAAAGTATATGTAACGTTGTAAGTAAAATAATAAACTATATCTTTTTAATAATAAAGAAAACTATTTTTTTATGTAAAAAAAGGATAAATATAAATAAAACATAATAATAATATAAATATAACTAATATGTATTATATGTGTAAATATAAGCATTTTAATACATGTCATATATTGTAATACTGTAATGTTATAATATATAAATTGTGAATCCTATAGAAATTATAACAATGCTATTATAAAAATCATGATATTATTTATAACTACTTATAAATAATATCATGATTTTTTATTACAATTAAAACTAATTTATTTTCCGATTTTCGAAACTAATTTATTATTTTATATTAGATTAATTTTATACTCTATATTGAATTAATTGATTTTACTAACTCTTAGAAACATGTCATTACTTCATTTTCTATTACACACAAAAACTTAGCACTACTTGCATTTTTTATAAAAAAATAAAATAGGTTTCTTAAAAACAATTTTTTCTGCGCGATTTATGAAATATTTATGAAATATTTATAAAATTCTATGAAAAACTCATAGAATTTTATTTATAACCGCACTAATTTCGAACATTAATCGAAATTCTTTTGAATAATGCTGTCTAGCCTATAGTCATACTTTTATTAATTGTATTTCTTTTGCGTTTTGCACTCAAGATATCACAAGATAAAAGTAGATCAAGAGAAATGACGATTTTAAACGATCTTACGGAAATTTAGCTATCCAAAATAACTCGATTCGTATATTCGATCTAGCGAGCAGTTCCAGTCGAGTTACGTAAGAACAAAATGATTCCTAGTGGTATCACGACGGGTTATTTGCCAAACTACAATTTAATATATAGGGTGTTCGAAAAAACTCTGTCAAAACTTTCGAAATAAGTCAAATGGCAATAAGTAAAATAGTTCTCATACAACATAAGTTTGTTGCATAATTACTAATGTCACAAGACATTTAAAATTGTAGTACATAACATAGAAATTTTACAGTATTACTTTATTTTAGCTATCATACAAAGATTTTATTAATAGTCATTATCTTTATTAAAAAATTGTTTTCTTAGTAAAAAACCATTTATTGAATTTAATTTGCAGATGTATATTATAGAATAAATAATGATCTGCTAACATTACAGAATATAGCTTTGTACACCTTTTCTTATCAAAAACTTGAGCGGTTGAATTTTTTCTCATTTAAATAACATGTGTATTCCTAATCTAATGTGCATATGTATATTGGATGAAAAGTTTGTAGCGGTACATATGTGATTAAATAAATATATGTACAAATATTGTTTTTTGTATCTAAATATTGTTTTTTAATTTCATTTAAACGATGCTACGAATTTTTGTCCCAACCCGATGTATCATGTATACGTATCCAAAATATCCAGCATGAGAAGCACAGGGCAGACGAGAAACGGAGCTTATAATACACATAGTAACGACTAAATGACTAAGTGGAAAATAGATAACCAAGAGAAATACATGTAGGAAATCACGATCGCTACGACCGCGCAATTCCTCGAACGAGAGCACGGAAATCATTGTTTATCGTCGACTGACACGTCTCGCCGGCGTGCCGTGCTCATTGTAAACGGTAATATTATGTAACGGCGGTTACATATATATCTATAATAGACGTCGCCGTATATAATGGACGATACCTAAAGACGTAGACTCGTCCTCGTTAGACGCCTACTGTTTCCTCGATAAATTCGATATCCGTTTTTGTCGCGAGCGGTGATTGAAATATGTTGCCGTTGAACAGCTATATTAAGCTGAATAAAAGGATGATATTGAAATATATGAAACAAAATGTACAATATTTTAACATTTATATTTAGCATGACAGTTTCCAAAGGTGCCAAATGATTCTAGAAAAAAAGTAATAAAACTATATTCTTACAAGTAATAAATATATACCAATTTAATATGTAATTTTAACAATGTATGTTTAATATAATTTAAATACAAATTATTTACATTATATAATAGATCTCCGATTATTAGCTATAGGATAAATTCGTAATTAAATAGAATATATTCTTTTAATTATATTTTGTTTATTTTCCAACTGTTTTGATTCCATTATCTCTCTTTTTGAGTTTTTATTTCATTTAATTTCAATGTAAAAAAAAATTATTTTGAATGTAATTTTTTCTACTATTTTTTCAATTATATATATATTTTTTTGTTAACATACTTTGCCATTTCATGTGAAATTTATCGTATCATAATGCTCCGCTTTTCCATTACGTAAGAATTTCTGTTCTACTTTTGCTTGAGAGGTGCAATTACTATCGAGAATTATTTCTGGAAAGTATCTTAACTTTCTCTTAGCTACAGAAAGCACCTCTCGCTCTTCGACATACGTTAGTAATGGTAACCTTCATTCGTGGTTTCGCGCATAGCCAAGGCGCCTTTTCATGGTCAAGTATCACAACCGGTGATACTTCCGCTCGATCGAGTTTTCCGACTGTCTTCGACCTACTGTCTCTGAAAGACCTTCTTGATATGTTTTTACAATTTCTCCTATCCTTGTTTTAAGATTTTGCGCGCGCGTAATAATAGTTGAATAAATTATTGCAAAACGATATTTTCATTTAAAATTATTGAACAATAGATGATTGAAAATATAAGATTTGAAAGTGATCCTTTTGTCGATTTTAAAATCTTGAGAAGCATTGAGAAGTAGGAAATCTAATAAATCTAATAAATGTACATATATAAAAAATACAGTGACATATTGTATGTGCATAGATAAGATTTTAATATAGTCAACGCAGAAGATTAGAGAGTGCTTGTTATTATTTGATAATTGTGATACGCCAGAAGCTCATGGAGTTCCTAAGTGTCGATAACGTTTCGGGGAAATGCAATACAGTTATGCAGATGAATATATCGATGTATTATCACACTGATAAAAAACAATATGCTGCAATGATAAAAAAACGTGGCCAGGGATACGTCCGATGTATGAAATAAATTTATTATGCTAACTACGTAGTTAAAATTCGAGGTAAATTCATTTGACGATACTATAGATTCATAAAATTTATCAAATAAAGTAGTAAACAGTGCTGATAAAGTTTCAGTTGCTCTTTTATCGTGTACAGGTTACATAAGAACATAAAATTACCTTATTGTGCTATTTGAAAAAAATGTATTTGCAAACTTGTGTTGTGCTTTAACATTTTTATTTATTTTTAAAAACTTATTATTTTTTTATAATTTTAGAGAGAGAGAGAGAGAGAGAGAGAGAGAGAGAGAGAGAGAGAGAGAGAGAGAGAGAGAGAGAGAGAGAGAGAGAGAGAGAGAGAGAGAGAGAGAGAGAGAGAGAGAGAGAGAGAGAGAGAGAGAGAGAGAGAGAGAGAGAGAGAGAGAGAGAGAGAGAGAGAGAGAGAGAGAGAGAGAGAGAGAGAGAGAGAGAGAGAGAGAGAGAGAGAGAGAGAGAGAGAGAGAGAGAGAGAGAGAGAGAGAGAGAGAGAGAGAGAGAGAGAGAGAGAGAGAGAGAGAGAGAGAGAGAGAGAGAGAGAGAGAGAGAGAGAGAGAGAGAGAGAGAGAGAGAGAGAGAGAGAGAGAGAGAGAGAGAGAGAGAGAGAGAGAGAGAGAGAGAGAGAGAGAGAGAGAGAGAGAGAGAGAGAGAGAGAGAGAGAGAGAGAGAGAGAGAGAAAGAGAGAGTGTCTGCAATAATTATTTCATGACTTTTAAATAGCATACTATCGAAGATATGTACCGATTTTTAAAGAGTAATATTAATGGTTTTTATATTCCTTAATCACACCTGTCATCAAACATGATAAACTATTACTTGAATGCCACATAATTAGGAAAATTGCTTTAAAAAATCATTTAATCCTTTTTTATTTATAATTATAAGATCTCATGTAATTTTATGACATTTGAGACTTTTTCATATAGACTCGATAAGAACATTATAATTATTGATTTCTATGAAATCTCGATTAATTCTTTATCGTCGCGCATCCAAAAAGTAATACTTGCGTAGCTGGCAGTATCGACGCGCAGAATCCACCGATCAATTTCGTCGGGATGGGCAGAAGCCGGGAACGCTGCCTACGATTATGCGTAGCGCTTGTCCTTACATAACGCTTTTTATTATGTAATTGACAGAAACGCCGACCCTGCGCGCATGTACGCTCACGCCGGCGAAAGTCTCGTATCGAGAAAAGCCTCCGAAATAATTGAAATTTCGATAAATTCGATTAAACATTTGCATAACAGTTAATTGAATAGCTTCTTGATAGGAAAAAGTCGAAGATTAACTATTTATCTTAACTATTTATTACCTAAAGACATTTCGTGAAACTTTAATTATTAGAAACATTTATATGAAAAAAGTTAAGAGAGCGAGTTATTCAGTTTTCAGAAGAAATTGTCAGTTCATTAATTTTCTTTTATGTAGATATAACTATTATATATATTCATAGATTCTAATATTCTTATTTTATTAATGATTATTTTATAATGTCTTAATTGCCTACAGATAAAAATGTGTGAAAAAGATCTAGTCTTTTCATCGGCACTTTATAATTACATTAGTAAATTTAAAGCAAAGAATGCTTTTCTATGACGCAAATAATTAGCATTTTTCTGATGTAATACTTCACATTTTTCAATTTAATGATATAATATTTGTATATTACATTACATAATTTCAGTACGTATTATATAATTTACCTGTGTTTCTTTCGCATTAAGAAGTTCATAATCAAACTTCTATTTTAAATCAATTTTCTATTTATATTTTATACGATTTCTAAGAATTTATATTAATTATTAAAAATCTTATCTAATATCGTAAACTAATATTATCGCTGATTATTATTGATAAAACCATTTATTTTGGTTAAAAATTCTATAAAATTTCTGATTGAACTAAGTCTTGTCTTAAGAATTACGAGAGTAAAACATAATAGATATATAATACGGACTCAAATTACATCATATATGTTATATAATACAGTTAAGTATCGTCAAATTGACGCAAAGATTAGTTTTATTTCATTAACTGTTTTTTTTTAGTATTTTCCGATGCTTGCCTCAAGAGCTCAAAGAGAGCAAACCTCGCATCATACGCATCTACCTACGCAATGTACTCCTCGTTAGATAATGTAACGATGGCCTAGGTGGCTACGGTCGGGGCTCCGCGCGCGCGGTGTCAACGTAACCATTTATATAAATCTATCGTTACGCAATCGGTCGGCCGATCTCCACCGTTACGACGCGCGTCCCGATCGCGGTACGGGTACTAATGATTTTGTATTGGAATATCGTGTAAGTTATTTAAATAATTGATACTTTGCCTTCGATATTTGATACTTCGATACTTTGACAGTGATATTTCATTCATCCTTTCTCCTTCATTATTTCTCGTCAATATTGCGGCAATCGTATCGATTACATATGTATTATAGTAATCCTTCATGACAGTAAAACATTTTCTATTATTTTTATCGAGGTAGAGTATGATAACTTTTATTTTAACGCATATATTATTGCAATCTATTTTAAAATTATTAAACTTTTTAATAAGAAAAAATATTAGGAATCAAAATATTAACATATATATTTTTTATATCAAATGTAGTATATTTCATATATATTGTTTTATAGTTCATTTCTTGTTGCTGACATAACGCTTCAATATTTCATCCTACAATCAATGTAGCAACTCCAGTTAGTTTCTACAAATGCGTGAATATTTATGCGCGTTCTAATTCAGACTGTGGAGAGCGCGACAGTTTGAAAATGTGTGGGCGGCAGCACATTATGTCCATATCGGAACTATGTAGTCATGTACATGTACATATGATTACAGTAGATTGGCTTTATCATATGTGTGGATTTGCCGCCTTCGCAATACGTCGTTCTTGGTATATAATGTGCTTGATTTCGTATTGATGAATGCTTTATCATGGATATACTTTAAAAGTTTTCGACATAATTATATATCTATAAAATATAAATATAATGTACGAATTATATATAAATATATTTATTTCACCACAGAATATTTCATGAATATTATTGTCGTATATTTCATGGTATTTATTTATTTGAAATTTAATCAACAGAAATGTCTAGATATTGATAGTTTTTGAGTTAAGATCAAGAATTGAGGTAAATAAAAAAATAAACGGCAACATTTTCGTTTGCTTTCATTAAGGTTATTCATTTTTATTTGTTCATGCTTATTTGCATTTGTGTCCAGCTTTCAATACAAATCTCTTTGAATATATTACTAAACTTATGAAACTTTTTGTGCATTTAAAAATAAGAAGATATTTTATTTGCATCGGATGTTATGGTTGTAATATTTAATGTCTTCTTAAAACACGTGTTTTTTATATTTTGATTGAAACTTATATATTAAATACTTAATATTAAATATATATAAGGACGTGCGGCATCAGTTTTAATCACCATTGGGTGATTAAAATCAATTTGTCCCTCCCGCTCTCTACCCCTCCACGCAACAATGCACACTATTCTTTATCATTCCTTAATACATTGCAATTTAAGAGAAAATATTTTTTAAATATAATACAGATTATTTTATGAATATTTTTTAAATATAATCTAACATAGATTATATTATAATTTAAGTAATATAATGTTTTTACTGAAATAATAAAATTGTTTAGTAAAGACAAAATTTAATTATTTCAAAAATATATTTACTGTCAGATAAGGATACATGTATTATATATTATTTGAAAAGTCAATTACATTTTTTAAACATTAGTTTGGTTAGATTATTCTAAGACATACATTTCTTTGAATTGAAGAAAATTAATGAACTTTTTTCTGTGTACAAATAAATAATTTCATTGTCATGTATAAATTAAAAAAATAATCCTGTGTTTAGTTTTAACGCGCGCATATGATCTGTTCGAAATACTCTCTGCGAAATCGTAAAAGATAGATGACGAGAAAAAAACGTCGAGCAGAACCGCAAGACACACTATTATCATTTCCCGAATGCAACGGAAAGGAGGAAACGACTATGTATCCGTCGTGCGGTACTCTGGAGTACGCCTCACCGAAAATAAATCGGAATCCCCGATGGATTCGGAACCGACCCCGACGCGATGCGTCGCGACTCGACACGACGTCAGCTCATGGCGGATCGCCAGGAGAGCGCAAAGTTTACATAACAGAGGAGTTTGACAGTACCGGGCACGTGACCGCGGCCTCTATCTTATCTCAGCAAATATGCCTGCCCCGACCGGCCGGCATGCCGCGGCGTGTGCACGTCGCTCTTATTATTCCCTTTTACGTAACTGGCGGTCGCGCGTATCGACCGGCCATCCTAGGCTTTGGGCGTTTCCCGCCAACTTGGTTTTGCGGTTTCCGCCGCCGATATCCTCAAGCTTCCGGCATCCTGCGGCGTGGACAAGATAATATAATCAACTCTACCAGATCAACCTTTGGAATACATTTTCTGTTTACCCTTTATCTTCCAAGTGTTTCTAAGTTGTATAAGTGTGCGGTGCATGTAAGCGTATCCCTTAATAGAATGCAGCTGGTAGCCTGTAGTTCAACGAGACTGCCAAACATGTAAAAGTTTTTTTGGCCATGCGAGTACTGCGCTCGCTAACAATAAGTTTAATCTCAAGATCTTAATTTAATTAAATCTGAAATAACTCAAGGTAAACACACTGTTTCACAAATGTATCTTGCTCTATACTTTTACATCTAATGCTTTATAAATGCATTTTATTAGAAACTAAATTTTATAATAAAGCATCAGATTTTTAAAAATTGTATTTTATAGGATTCGGTTATGTATCATATTTAAAAAATATTTTCAAATAATTCACATTTCTCGATTTACAGATTGTGTTTAAAATTTTAGGAGATCGACGATATTCTCTTGATGAAAGAGATGGGAGGACGTTATGTAATGTTGATAAACGTTATAATGTAGTACGTTGGGAACAGAGCTGTTACGATGTGCAGCATGCAGTTTTTCTTAACGCATAAGTTATACAACGAGCTCACGTGAAGAAATCACGTGTATGGGAGCAAATGCTGTTCGCTAGATATTACTTGCTGCATGCGATTAAACAGAAGATCTTATCATCGCGGTCAGTTCGCGATATGACTTGCGCTAGAGTGCTTGCTGTCGATTATTGTTTGAATATGTACAATTCGGAATTTCTACAAGTGAGCACAAGCGAGATTCTTAAAATATCTCTCATGATATAATTAGATTTTAAGTGTAATGAATAGAGGAGAAGGTGATATGGACAGGTGATACTCTGCAGGTGTTATGGTCACTCGTATTATCTCCGTTAGATCTAAGTGACAAATTCTAGTCCTTACTTATGGAATCATTTGTTTAGTAGCCTGTCGTTATATAAATGCACTAATACGCCAATATTCAATAGACATTTGTTATAAAGCATTTTTACTTTCAAACATTTCAAAACATTTTCAAGATACATTTTAACATTTAATTATTTCTTTTTTCTTTTTAAATTTGAGCGTATTCATATTCATGAATTTATATACACATGAGTGTTTTTTGGTTATTTAATATTTTATTCGAATCATATTTCGAGTTATGAGAAGTTAAATAATAGCATAGCATTTTGTCAATGAGGTCCTCTAAGCGTGTCAGTGTTATGACTACTTTCGAGATATTCATATTGAAATATTAATTCTTTGATAAATCGATCGTCACTCTATTACAACTTATGATTTACGCGATATGTACATACTATATATTTTGAGTATCGACAGTAGAAAGTAATTATGCAAAAGTCATCCAATAAGCAATGTTGTATAACTTTTACGACTGTGTAAGAATAAAAAAATTAAGCTATAGAAAAGCAAATCTGAAGTATCCAGAAATATTCTTCTGAAGTTGGTTGTGAAAGACTTGCCATCAAAAGGTGTAAATATGAGAACAAAAGGTAATAATATTTTCAGAAATAGAAGCACAATTAATAGATTATCTACTGTTAATGGAAAATTGATTAAAAGTACATAATTTTATAACAAAATACTGTGTCTTTTTTAAACAAAACAAATTTTTTAAACTTATTTTTTTGGGAAGGTGGTCTATAATACCATTTCCTCCTCTATCTGTTAAATGTTTATATAGTAAGTAGTATACAGAATTTCATTAAGAAACGTTTTCAATGGTTTCCTATCAGGTAAATTTTATGAGATTTATGAGTTTATATTATGTTACTACGCTTGAAATATAAAGCATATATTCTTTATATTTGCACTTTAGTATATTTTCAATTGTATTGGGTATCCTCAACTTTACTTTTAATTGTTTAAGTTGAATAATTGTTACTCAATCATCTCGCCATAACATTCTCCATCGTTATGTAATATCCGAAGTGTAAAAATAGATTGGTTTGTATAAAGGTAGGAAGGTGTGTTGTAATCTGTTGTTCTTCCGACTGCGAGTCGAAGAAAGGTTTGGAGTGGCGGATTCCAGTTTTCTCTGCAGCAATCTATTACGACCAAATAAAGAAGAAAGCTATGCGCCTATACAGAAAAAAGTCGAGTCTGTGGTAAAAAAATGAGTTGCGTGTCATTGTGACCCAGTTTCCATTTGTTTTCTGAATATTCTTTATTGTTCAGTATCGGAAACATCGAGAGCATGATCTTTTCTCCACGATGTATTACATCATGTTACAATATATAACGATGTATTACATTGTGTATTTGGTAAAATGGAAAAACAAGTATGAAAGCCTCTCACATTAAAAGGTTTATTTAATTTAACTAACATAAAAATATTTTTAAAGTGCTAATATAACAATTGTAAGCAAATTATGTTTAATATTAAAACAAAGAAATATAATATTTTTAAATACTTAGAATATGATATTTTTATCACTGTGCGTTTCATTATTTTCATTATTATAAGAATTTTTTGGAAATTCGTAACATAATTATGTTATAATTGTTTTCTGTTGGAGAAAATGGGAAATAATTGATTTTTAGTTTTATTAAAATGTACTATTAAAATATAATATAAATAGAAATTGAAATGAGAACGCCTTGTACGGTCANTTGGAGATATTCGACCGTTAATGTAATATATACAAATTGAAATGAGAACGCCTTGTACGGTCAAGCTGGATCTTAGTGCTTTTTATAAATTTTACTTGTGTGATTTTTATGTACCTTTTTTCAAATTCAATTCAAATTCAAATTCAATTCAAATTCAATCACCGGGAGGTTCCAGGTTCGAACCCTGGCTGAGGTGATATTTTTCGCAATAAATTCTTTATAGTT
>QKQZ01032535.1:0-34966 GCA_003595255.1 Solenopsis fugax | reverse complement strand
AACTCTATAAACAATTGTTAGAATACGTCACCTAATAATGGAGATAATAGGGGTAGCCATATTTTGTGTCGACAGTAGCCATAATACCCTCTTCTCCTCTATATAAAATCACACAACAAACATAGCACGAAAATCTAGCTACGACCGTAGAAGGCTTTTCTTATACAATTTCGTTTTTTTCCCTCGTCGATGTCATGCTATCGAAATATGACGACGCGTTAGTTTGTCTTCCAAAAAGCATGCAAAAGATGATCAGCTTTAAGAGTTCTTCATTCGCAGCGTAGCCGAAAAAGGCGGATACTGATAGATCATGTTTGAGTTGAACTTTATTAATATCCGGAAGACTGTCGGAATCGGAAGTTGTGCAGTCGCGGACAACGTGACACGCCGGCGTTTTCGAGCTTAGAATCCTCGTATCGGAGAGAACTTCGGTTGCAAGTGCTTTGCAAGGAATTTTCCAATTCGATGGTCCTTCGTCGTCCTACGGTATTTACGCTTCGCTCATGGCGCTCCTTTTGCGGATTTTTCTTGGCTGCTTTCCGCCTCTCGCGCTGTTTGCCAAACGCCAAGTGCGAAGTGCACTCTCCCCTCGACCGGGGCGTAATGTAACTTTGTGTTTTCTGCTGACGTCGCGTGCAATTAATTCTTGTTCGCGCGAGTAAAAAGGATGATCCTACGCAGTCGTTCACTCGGTGTTGAATACAAGAAATCACGAATCGTAGTGAAACTCTCGTGATTGCATCTAGTATCACAATATAATAACAAGTTCATCGNGTTTCTTTTTTTTTTTTTTTTGCTTTGCGCCAACCTCTTGCGACCAAAAGAAGAAATCTTAGATACGCTGTATTTCATCGGCTGACAGTGACGGACGTATCTACATTTGCGTAATGACGTTTTGCGTGAACCCTGGCGTGGCGATTTCACGGCAGTACTCGTATAGCGTTCAACCGTCGCGAGTACGCAACGCCATAAGGGATGCTCGTGGCTGTTGCATCCTGGCAATTACTGATTATGCGGCCAATTGGCACGAGACAGGCGGCGCGACGCGCGGCCGGGATACAGCTTGAGACGAGGGAATGATCGAGCGAGCGAGTTTGCGCTCGCTACGCTGCAGCTCGGATGCACCGATACAGCTGCCAACCAGCCGTCCGTCATGGCGCGGCTATCCCGCAATTTCGGTGAATGCGGATTATGCTGCGCGCATGCCGAGATATTTATTAGCGTCCCTCAATCGTTCTCAATTAACATTGTCAAGAAAACATTTCACATTTATTTATTGATATTTGAAATGAAAATTATATAATTTGTACACAAAAATCAAGTCGATTCGTTGCCATCTTTATAGTGTGCTTTGAATCAAATTAAGAAGTCACTATTTTTCTTATTAAAAAAATTGGATTTTCAATTAACATCGCTAAAAATATATTCAAACGTGTAACAAATTGTTCGTACGTAAAGGCAAGCTTGATCTGTTGCCATCTTTGTGTATCTTGAACTGAATAAAAATATAATTGCTATCTTTTTAAAGAGAAATTACACAATAATGTAGGATGTTAAATAAAGAACCAGAAGTGACGGGAATCATGATAAGTTTAATCAGACTCTTAATAAGATAGATAAGATTCTTAATCAAATGAACTCTCACTCTTACAATTAATTCTCTCGTCGCTTACGATCGACTCTTTTCGATCGCTTACGACACAACGCTCTGCTCTTAATAACTCTTTCTCTCACAAGTCTCTCGTAACTCTCTCTCGATGTGTACTCTTCGGTACCTCGCAACGCAAAACCTAACTCTCAATGCTCGCAATATTCTCTCGATGTTAACTCTTCCATTTCTCACAACGCAATCTCTCTCATTTTCCTCTCAACGCTCGCAACGTAAAACTCGCCCTACCTCTTCGCCATTCCTCTGTCCTTTTTTCTAATATAGTCATGCGTCCATTCACAGACGTTACACTTCCGCATCTTGAACACATTAAGTTACGTTTTTTGTGACATTGCCATAAATCGCCTATCGGAACAATGCCAATCCCTTAACAAAAGGAACTTTCTCTTCTCGGCAACACATATCTTCTCTCTCTCTCTCTCTCACTCTCACTCTATCTCTCCAACTAACTAAATAACAATTTATCTGAACCCTACAATAATTCGACATCGTGTTATCAAACAAAATAATTAAAATCTGTTTCGCTGCCATTAAAAGTGACATTAGCGTTACGGTTTTCCTCTGGTTTGTACTTTAATCGCTCGAGTGCCCTGGACTGATGAACGAAGATGAATATTTTCACGAATAAAGCCAAGCATCTTTTCGACGCAGTACATCAAAGGAAACGCGCCCGACGCGATATTCAACGATAATTAATGACCCTTCCATTTGCATGGGACTGTTTCTTCGAAGCGGCCGCTCGCGCTGGGCGCGCGCTCTTAGTAATAATTAACCACTAGCCAAGTTTACCGGTCGCCAGCGGCACCGGTCTCTTATCGTTAATTCGAGTTCATAAATTTCTCAACAATTTAATCGCTGCTACATGGGAGAGCGTCTCGTTCGCTTTAAGGAACGCGAAGGAAGTTAGTACATGCTTCTCTGAGATGCCTCGCGATTGGGAGCACTCACTTATATTACGCACCCTCGAATTCGACGATTTCGAATACGGGCGCAATAATCGCCGTAATTATTTTCCCATGTAGCGACCGCAATTATGCCACGTCGTTGATGATTTCCGCAATCACGTCTGTAACTTCCCATCGCGCTACGATCGATCTGCAGTCCTAGTCATACGTGTCACGGTATGCTTTTCGAGTCCCTGGGCGATTAATGTTCGAAGCAGTAGTTGAAATTACCGTAATTTCGATGCGTTCGCTGACATTTGTTACTCAGATTCAAATGCTGTAGGCACGCGAAGATGGATGACATGGATGGCGTAAGATAGCGGTTTTCCTGCGTCTGCGTCTGTAGCATTCTGGAAAATCGCGTTTGTGTAAATTACGTCCGCGTCGGTCTCAAGCTCTATTATAAAATCAGATTGTTCACGCCTGAATAATTTTTGCATAACACTCGTAGTTATTGAACGAATATGAATGAATTTGTGTGAATAAGTAAGATATGTTAAGTTATCTTTATTTAAAAGTGCTTTCTCACATTCGAAACGTTTTTCTGTCGATTAACATACAATGAAGAATTAGTTTCTCGCGCTAACTTTAAATGGACTTCCTATTTGCTATTGCGTAATAGATCAATATATTGTTAATAGTTTTCGCCTGAAGCGATTACGTAGCTGAGCGACGGATGAAGCAAGTTGAGTGGAAGGAAAGATTTTCGTGAAAGATAGAGAAGTAAAGTTCCAGAATAGAGTGAAACATGAATAGGAAGGATAATTGAAAGTTCTCCGTGGTTGGTGATGGAAACGAGACGACTCAGGTTGCATTTAATTCACGACGCTGAACTTCGTCGAAGCGTTACATTCTCTCGCGATTTCGAGCACTTCCGAGGAGACTTCACGAAGATCCGTGATTTATTACTGACGCATTCCCCCGATTTTTATATTCGCTCTTTCAGATAGACTTACATACCAACAAACACACTAATGTCAAACGAGTTAATTTTGAAAACAAAGATTTTGAAAATCTTTATATTAGATTTTGTTAGATTTTCAATAGATGTAACCAACATTTTTTTAATTTATCAGCAACTTTTTCTATCGCAATTTGTGAATTTGTATCCACTAAATTGCGCACATTGTCATTACCAATATTATAAAATTAATTCACTACATTAAGAAGTAAAAGATACACTTTTTTTCAGTGATACTTTTCATACGCAAAGCCGTTTAACATCGCGAGTCAAATATGAATATCTAGAATAGAAAAATGAAAAAAAAAGGTTGAAGGCGATAGATACAAGCCGGTGGAAATCGGGTCGCGAAAACGCTTCGGAAAATTTCATAGTTTTAAAGCGTCAGCATGATTCATATAATATTCGGATGGGTGACTCGAAGCCGCGGTTATAACCTCTACGGAAATTTGTACGAGAGCATATTGAATCCTCAGTCGTTATCCACGTTGCTCGTCCAAAACAAAATTCGAGTGAAAATAGATGCAAAAATAGAAAACAGAAAGCAGAAAATAGAAAGCGTCTCTCTAATTGGCCAAACTGTTATGTAGATATTTATTTTAGAACTCGACTATTCGGCGTATAACTGCCAAAATTTGAATCTTTTCTCAGTTCTCTTTCGCTAATGCGTTTGTCTTCCTGGATTTACATCCGAAAGAAAACATATCACAAAGGATAAATGTTCACGTTACTGAAGCACTATAGAATCAACAGCGCAGAAAATTATCAGACTAAAGCTGAAAATCTCTATGTTTTCTCTTGTCACACTACATTAGTCCAACTACATTAGTCGAGTATGAAACTTTGAATGTATTGGTATATCCTTTCTTTATTTTAATATATTTTACAATTTGTTAGAGAGTCTCGTTCTAAAGTTTTATGCTATTTAGAAAACTAAATGAAAAACTTAACTTGTTTCGATCTTTCGTAAATTTTGCATTTTTGTATATTTCTCCAATTTTTCTACGTAATGCGATTCGATAGATTAAAAACCGTGAGGGTGCGAAATCGTTAACTCTGTTGCTTAACATTCCTATTGCCTCGCATAAATTTCTTCATCGAGCCATTCGGAGAAAATGCGGTCACGCGACTATAGGTGAGAAGGTGAGAACTATGCCATAGTGACGACCAGCTCGCGACGCAAGTGACCGAACACGACCGGGCGGGTCACTGCGAGATATTTAATTGATTTAGGTGCTGAGAGCCAGTCGTGGCCTTTCCCATCGACCGTCGAGAATGCGACCGCTGGACGGAATTCCCGGGACACCCGGTGGGATCGCTTGTGGTCAACAGGAGACGCTTCAAGGGGAATCGGCATGCGGTCATCGGAGGATCACGATCCTTCCGTGTCCTCGGTGCCAGGTTTGTCTTGAAGCACGGATGCGTTGCTATTTGCCCGACGTTACAGCTCGGACATCGATCGTGCGGAGGGTTTGAGCGTCCCTCTCGAATAGAAACTCGTCCAAAACGTCATTCTCTCATGCTAAATGCGTGTTTCACGTTAGGAAGAAAAATTTGCCACTTTCTGTGCTGCCTTGAAAATCGAAAATTATATTTCTTAAATTATGTCCGTGCAATTGAGTGTCTCAATAACAAATTAATTAATGAATTTTTCGCGAAAATACTCAGATTTATATTAAGACTAAAATTCTGAAACATTATTCAAATAACAATGAAATAAATAAACCAAAATTAATTACTCCATAGTGAACGACAATCAATGTTTATGACGCTTCATTGTACCTACGTGTACATTTGATTTTTTCCTGTATAATATTTTCAATATTTATTTTTGTGAATAAAAAATAATGTAGCGCTAAGACTAAAATTAAATATTATAAGTTAAATGAATTTATTGGTAATTCACTGAACGACTTACTGATGGTTTACGAAGCTACACGGATGCAAATGGAGATGCGACAAAACCCAAATTTTTTTACAAAGCAAAGTTCCACGTGAAAGCAAAAAGAATAGGTGATGCTTTAATTTTAGTGTCGAATGTATTTCATTAATAAATAATCACAGAATTGTTCAATGATTAAAATTGTAATAACAATCATTTCCGTAAAACTGCTGTTTTAATTTTGTTCACTCATGATGAACAAAATTAAAATAGCAGTTTTAGGAAAATGAATTGATTGTTATTACAATTTTGATTAATCATTGAACAGTTCCGTGATTATTTATTAATGAAATACATTCGACACTAAAATTAAAGCTTCACCTATTCTGATCCCTCAAAATAGGCGAAATTCAAGAGAGTATAACTTTGTAAAAAATGATTGTAACAAAATGTTCGAAAAGGCATTACAGCTTCAAAATTTTTAGTTTTAAGCTTGGTAATTCGTTCAACGACTTATTGATTGTTTACAACATGGATGCAAATAGGGATGCGTCAAATTTCAAAATTTTTTACAAGTTTTGCAAAGCTCTACGACGTTAAATAAAAATCTCACACAAATGCGGTTTACAGCATTCAAAAACGTAAATCTTTATCTTTAATTTACGCACTTGATGAGTGTTGTGTGATTTTTTTCACCAAGTTATTCAACACTGAAGCAAAAATGGTCTTTTTGCTTTCACGTGAAAATTTTGCTTTGTAAAAAATTTAGGGATTTGACGCATCCCCATTTGCATCCGTGTAGCTTCGTAAACAATCAGTAAGTCGTTCAGTGAATTACCAATCTCAAAACTAGAGATTTTAAGCTATAAAATGCTTTTTTGAACATTTTGTTACAATCATTTATTACACTCTCTTGAATTTTACCCATTTTTGGAGGTCAGAATATAGAAGGTAATGCTTTAATTTTTGTGGCAAATATATATTTGACAGACAAATTAAAGAAATTAATGGTTAATTAACAAAAAGAATTATTTTACGATTGCTAATAGTTAAATAGGGTTGTGAGAAATTTTTGTTTTGTAAAGCTTGTATGAGTGGCAAATAATACTTGCTACTCATGCATGCGGACGCCACATAAATTACGTATGATAATGCAAGGTATCATATGTAATCGTGTAAATGCATCGCTCTGCAAATCCGTTATGAGCGACATTAGCTGCCAACTAACTTTGGTTGTGTCAATAGCGTAGTATATGCTGTTACTGTAATAGTATGCATATGACAAACGATTCTTGTTCGCGATTCTACTGGCGTGACATTCAGTAGAGTGGCCACGCGTTGTTACGGTCGCATTATTAATGCACGCTTAAATCAACTCTTTATTATTAAAACTATGCATGCTTAATTGGCGCTCTGACCGAAATAGTTCCGCTCAATCTCAATTTACTTCTATTAGCTTCGATACATATTAATTAATATGTATATCTTTTTCTCATGTGTGCACAACTTCAGTAAATCTCTTTTTATTAATTGCGAATTTAAGATATTAGCTGTTGATTTTCTATAATAAATCTTTGTACTTATCTCTTATTTTTTCGATTAAATATTAATTTTGTTCAAAGAAAATTTTGCTCATGGAAAATATTTATCTGACACAAATAAGAGACGCAAACAATAATTTCTGCATTTTCTTTTTTTTGCGAAAAGACTTTCTATTCGAGAGAAAACTAATTAAAAGAGGATTACACAGCATTAACTTAGATCATTAGATAACATAAAACTGTGAAGATTAGTATATGAAAAATATAATTCGACAAATGGATTTTGTCTGCATTTAAATCGATCAAATATTTATCGACAACCTCTGTTTTATTGAAGTTGTTAAACTTCTTCTGTTAAAAATACTAAATTATTTCGATAGTTTTTACGTTAATAAGATTCGTTCCTCCAGGATGATTGAAAATTATCTTAGAATGAAATTTATTTTGTATTTCATACTTGAAAACGGCTGAGTCCTTCGATTTGCTTATGCAGAACTCAACAGAATGAAATATGAATGTATAATTAACTATTATGAAGAATTATTAAGAATTTATATATTTTCCATTAAGTGAGATATTTACTATAGTATCCATTATTATATTAATTTATATTAATTTATTAAAATGCCTAAACAAAAAAAATCATTAAAGTGAAATTTATGTAAATTGATCAAAGTTAAAAAAAAATCTTTTCTCTAATTATTCGCTACTGTACCGTATTTGAATCCTTTATCAATATTTTATATTCTAATAAGTTGTTTATAAAATTTGTTTCGAAGTTATTTTAACAGTCTAGTCAAAATATGAATCCTGTCATTTTATTTAATTTAGTATCTCTCAGTAATCTTTTACAATAAAATAGCTGATACGAGCAAATGGCAGATTTCGATGTCAAGATACATAGCTGAGCCTTAAAATGAATGTCGGCTTTGGCAAGAGATAGGACAACGATATCCATCGAGGAAACCCCACGGATACGAATGCCCTCAAGCAGAGCAAAAGCCTCATTATTTTCGTGATCCGGGAACGAGTAAATTCACCCTTGGCAGAAAGCTCGTCACGAGATACGGTCTGTGGCTCATTTCGCCACCGGATATGCTGCGATCCGAGGTGAATTTCGCGTCCAAGTAAGGTCATCGCTTTGAGGAGATGATGAGGCAGGTTGGGTGTTCCGACGGACGTGATCGTCCGACTCGAGGCCGAAAATGATGACGCAGCCAAATGCCGTTGGTTACCTAGTCGTTGAATTCCCTCGGGGCAGGAGACAGGTGATCTTGTAGCTGCTTCATGCCGCTTCCGACTTGTACGTGTACGCAATTTCTTCGAAGTTACAACCATTCACCTATTGTTTGGACATATCTAAAAGTGTATAAGAGCAATATATTTATTGAAAAGATATGTGGCATATATAGTTCTAATTAATACACTTAATTTTCAAATGGAAATATGTTTTCTGTAAATATCTATTTATTTTGCTTTATTTAAACCAAGTAATAGTTTATAAATTAGTGGACATTATATTACTGATATAATATTGCTCTCTTTTCTTTCTCTTCTCAATATTGTATATAAGGTATACACTGTACCTTATATGGCTTACTTAAGCTTTGCGATTTTTTCTAATTTTTGCTGAGTCCAAAATTCAGATGGGTTACGTTTAATAGGGTAATCGAATTGTATTTTTATTGCTGAATATAAATGCAGGGCGTAGATTACAGGTGAATGTGTAGTTATGATTGCGAATCTGAAGGCACATCGGAAATAGTTCGTAACAAATAAAGGAGTGTTTTGAAACAGTCGCGGACGTGATTAAGCCGTATAGATAGTTCAGTACGGTTGTTAACCGAAAGAAAAAGAACAGTTGTGGAAACGCAGTTGTGAATCGCGTGAAGAATGCAAATTGATTAATAGATCAGTTTTCTCATGTAGATAAAAATTGAAAGTTAGTATTGGAAGTGAAATTTAAATATTGATTTAGCAATCAAGAGTTTTTTTTCTTTAAGAGGAAAGAAAACGGGAGATTTCTTGCACTAAGTTTTAAATGTAAGATGAATATCGATCAGAATCTTTTTTATCCATCAGAAAGTTGAAATCTTTTTAAGTTAAAATTTGTGTGTCACAGAAGAGAGAGAGAGAGAGAGAGAGAGAGAGAGAGAGAGAGAGTGTGTGTGTCTTCTATCAATAGTGGTAATGAATTGCTTAACGTGATATTTAAGCTACACTTGTTCACTTCACTGACCGTGAATAGTTGATAGAAAATCGTGTAACAGCAATATACAGAGAGAGTTTTTCGATAAATTATTAATTGATTATAATTTTATTGAAGAGTGCAAGATATAGTTTCATAGCGAAAATAAAATGATATGAATAGATGGGCATCATACACGGAAATGAACGAGTGGAATCAGCCGATTTCCACGAGGAGAAGCAATTTTTGCAAGAAACGTGCCTCCATCGCGAGTTAACAAATTCCTGATTGTCAATTTTTCGTGGGAGCGTGCGTGGAATATCATGAGCATACTTCCCTGTCCAGACATGGTTTTTTCGTGTTCTTTCAACCATTTCCTTCTTTCTTTTCGTTCGTTTCCAACTCTCGTTCCGCACCAAGACGTCGAAAACAATGAAGCGGAGATTGCCATGAGGCTTCGAAGAATGGATCCTTGGCACGTTGGTCCACCTTCAGTCACTTTTTCTGTTTTAAACAATTTCTTTCTACGTTATCATGATTGTTGCACTTGTATAATTCTCTTATGCATTTAAAAAAATTTATGCGATTACTTTCTCATTTCTTGACACTTCTACATTAAATTTGAATTATATAAAGTGACTAAAGTCTGAATAATGTGCCCTTTTTATATATCGTAATTTATAATACAAATATTATACGCCATTTTCCTATAATACAAATTAAAAATTTGACTTACTATTTAAGCTTCTTATTGTTGTAAATCCTGGAGATACATTGATATTGATTTTACATAATGGAAACAATTTGCCGGCAAAATAATTTATAAAGCTCATTTATCATTCTTCCTGTACAAGTTAATTTGTATTAACAATTTTTCACACACGTAGATTGCGTGATTTGTCCCCGGGTCAATTCCTTTCCGACTCTCTTCTATCTATGAGAAGAAGAGGACGTCAAAGACGATGAAGCGGAAATTGCTACGACATGTCGAAGAACGGAGTGGCGGCACGTATCGGGGATTCGTTCTCGAATTATATCCGTCCCTATGACGTTCTCCTTCGTCCCATCGTTGGGACAATGGTTCATATTAGAAAGGAGATGTTACATAGAATGTTCGACGAAACGGATGCTCAATTAAGCGGAATTGTTCCACGATGTGGATAGAGCTTCTTCCTTATTGCATAATTTAAAGCATTTCTCCGTATTCGAAAGGCTTGTCTTTGACAACAAATTATAAGGAGAATCGAGAAGAAGAGCCAACCAATTCGTTCCGCGGAGTAATTTGAAGTAATCGTTGTAAGAATCGTAATACTCATTAAAGATGTGCATGAGGAACGATACCGTATTTTAGAAAATGAGATTTACAAAGATACAAAGAATGCCACATTCATAAAATGGAACGTACGAGGAATTCCGCTTGCAAAAGTCCACCGTTGGACGTTCGGGATCGTTTTCGTGCCGTCGCACCGCGATCACGTAGTTGTGGATTTCAACTGCATCCGGATGCAACGACGCATCCAGCAATATTAGATGAGACACCGTTGCGTGGCAACGGTTGGAAATGAATGTTTCAAGCGGATATTCGTTCGATCGAAGACCATATGAGAAAATATTAATAACAATTTAGATAATACTATACAATGCAGTTTATTGATATAAATTATCTGATTTTTTTTATTAAGAAAATCTTAAGAAAATATTCGCGAAACCTTGAGCTGTAATGGTAGTAAAAAAAAAAAGAGCTGATTGTGAATATACAATAAGGACAGGAAGAGAGTAAAAAAAAACACTTGCCTTATCGGACGTAAAAAATATATGAAAAACTATTATACAAATTATGAAAAAAATAAAATAAAAGCTCTAAATACGAAAAGCGACTAAATGTTAAATAGTCGGCAAATAATTAAATACAAGTTATAATATAATTATATTATTATATTAATTATTTTTGTGACTAGAAGACAAAATCAAGAAAATCCAATGCTAATATTTGATAGTTTATGTTAACTGAAATTGAAAATATAATAATTAAAGCAAAGAATATAGAAAAGAAGAAAGAGAAATCGCAAGAACGTGTAGTCATAGGTTTTTTTCTCTGTTTAACAATCGAACTAATAGCGTCTATAATTTAGATGGAAAGAAAATAGCGAACCGACATAAAAGAAAAATATCTGTTACGTGATTCAATCTAAAATATGGGCAATCGATGAAGAAATGATACCTATCTCTTGTTTCATGTGTACATTATATCATGCATATACTACTAACTTTCGATCTCTTGAAAAATATTTTCGTAACTTTTAATTCTTTAACGAACTTAGAATCAATTTTCTCTCGACAAAATTGTCGAGGGAGGTTATTTTCCACTACTTCTCAATTTTCAACATGAAGTTTCTTAAGAAGTAAGCGTCGACTGAAGTTTATGTTGAAATAAAGTGGCACTAAAATTAATCCAAACAACAAAGTTCCGCTATTTACTATATTTACATTCTTACTGAAACATACCTTACGAGGAACCTTTTAGTTTTAGTGTAAAATAAAAGGTCCGTATTTAGGTCTTTCCGAATTTTCCCTTTTCGATAAGGGAAGATTTATTTCAAATTGGAAGAATTATCTGCAAAACAATTTTCGTTAAATTAGAGATAGTATATAGAGAGACTGTATCTAAATCAGAGATAGTATATACAGACTGTATCTTTAGTATAAATACTTGACTGCAAGTTATTTTTATATTCACGATCTATTCTCATAGTGTCTTTTGTTCGAATCTATATTATTCTCCAATTAAATTATTGGCAATTTTTGCAAATTATTGATTATGTCGGGCGATATTGATGGCTCGAATTGAGAAGATAAATAGAAAGCATGAACGAAAAAAAATAGACAGCATAAATTGTAGATGGCAGCGAAGAGAAGTGTCTCGATTCGAGTTGAGAGTTTCTGCCGTTCTAGCCACGTATCCAAAAATAAGATTTTCGATCGACTAGAACGGAGGGTGATTTTGAATTAAATTTTTCGAAGCGACTGACAGGCTCGTTCGATCGGGAACTGTCTGGCACCCAAGTTTTACTAGTACATATCTTGAATGATAACGATAACTTCCTTTACTTCTTCCTTTACTACAACTATTCTGTCCTTCTCTTTTCTTTCGTAAGACAATGATGAAAATCGTAAAGACGACAGTCACTGCCCATCGATGGATTTTACTTTCCAGATATTGCAGAATTGCAATTCTGCAATATCTGGAGAACTTGTAAAATTTATTTAATCAACCGTGAGATTGCACGCAATTCTTTATATCGAAATTCCATTCCGTTGCACTTACAAAGGCATATCATTTGTGCGTCTCGATTGCGCATATATCTTCATTTTTTGTCTTTACATGCTTTTCTGGTAATATATTTTTTCCATTTTTTTGGACTAATTAATAGCTTTCGTATAAGTTCCTCTAAAATAAAAAAATTTTTGAAATTGTTTTTATTGCATTTTTTATAAAAGTTTTGAACATGATACGGACATAGTCGCTTTTTAAATAAAATTGCGACTCAATGTTATCTCCATCGTTCCTTTCAGTACACTTTAAATTCGAAGTTGCTTTTTCTCATTGCTCCAATTTTTCTTCGTTATCCTCTTCTACCATCTTAAGTAAGATTTTTATATCCGTGTCTTTTTAAGCGTTTCTGAACTTTATCGATTTTCTAATGCCTCATTGAAAATGTCTGCAACTTTCGTCTCATCGTGCCCGTCAATAGAGTTTCTCGTTGCGAGTGCCCTTCGTCGACCCGATTGTTTCACGAAAGTTTGAAATTGCAACTCGTAAGCCGTGGTTTATGCTGGCCCAAGGCCCAGGGCAGAGGGCGAACTGTAAAGTATTACTTCGCGTAACAGAGCGCATGCATCTTGAATGGTCGCGTTGTATTCTAGACGCGAGGAATGCCGACAATGCTGTAAAAAAACTGGAAGGAACGGAGAAAAAACGAACAAAAGACTGTGGGTGGACTGATTTAGCGGATATTCGAAGGAAAACACGGAAATTAGATTTAAAAAACAAGATTTTACTCGCTTGCTGTTTACACGACTTAAGAATGTTTAATTTTAATTAATCTCCATTAACTATTAATTAATCCCTATTAATCATGAATTGCTTATTATACGTACTTTTTTTGCCAAAAAATTGTTTTTTCAAGTGCACGGAACTGTATGCATCTCTATTGCTTTCCCTTGCTGCATCAGTGATGTGTAGAACAATGTGAAAGAAAAATGACAAAATTGAATTTCTTTAATCTTAATTCTCAAACAGAATTTGCGCGTTTTGCACGCGGGACACGAGTTCTTTACCAATGTGCGTAGCGAGAGGATATTTTATGTCCTTTCTTCTTAGCCGAGCGATCGATAGGGTTCATGAATCTATCCAAACCTTTCGGTGAGGAGATAAATCTTTCCGATCTCCTCTCGATATTTCTTTCTTTTTTCCTTTTCTCTTTTTCTCTCTCTTCCTCTCTCTGTCCTCGACGTGCGTGCCGATCGTTTCCTGTCTCACGAACGTGATCTATCGGCGGATCTCCGATGATACGATCGAGTTTGCGCATGCAGACTGCGCCATGGGAACGAACTAGGGCATCAAGATGCGGCGGCACGTGATTATTCCAGCGTTTCTGTTTCGGAAATTCGGTAACCCATGCGTGCGCCACATTGCAATTAAAAATTTGAGATCTTTTTTCTCAAGAGTAGAATTTTCCTTTATGTTGCTTGTGATACCATGTGCGGCTTTCCCAATCTTTCTATTTGATGATATCGTGGATTCTCATTATCACGCGAAACTTTTTCATTTTCCCGCGATATAATCCGAATTTTAGCATAGCACAATTGTTTCTTGGTTCATTTACTTTATTTCCATAAGATAACAACAATAACAACGAGAGAGCTAGAGGGGGAGAGGAAGCAATTTGTGGAAATATTTATTTGGTTTAATCACTCTGTCGTTATTATAACACACATTTGATTCTGTCTAACAAAGAGAATCAATTGTACAATTATATTAATTGTTATAATAATAACAAAGCCTTTTATGATTGACTACTTTCAAGAAAATCGTATACAATTTCTTCTGATAACTGAAGAAGAAAAAACTTAAAGGAGACGAGACTCAAGTTTCTCGTGTACTAGATATAGAAAAACGAGTTTTCCCCGGAAGTTTTCATGGAAAACCAAATGAGAAAATAAGTGATTACTTCGATGAACAAATCTCATCGTTACAATCTTGCACTCTGTGCAAGAAATAACCTGGTTATTTTTATTACCTAAACAAAATATTTTAGCGTATTGTGAGCTAAGAAAGTCTTTTGATATATCGGATTAATTAGCGAAAATGATATTGTTGCAAGTAGCACAGTATATAATATGCGTTATATTTGAAAGCGTCGTGCGGAAGTGGCGTCGCGTTACGTGTTGTTTGACCGTCCAAAATTAGTCGAATACGTGCGTCTCAGTTACTTTGAATAGTTAGAATTTCGCTATGTAATAAAACTGCTGCGTTATTGACACTACGATCGCATCCGTTCGCAATGAACCGCACGCTCGAGATGCGCGTCCTCAACTATTCATTACGACCATCGGCTGAGTTTTATTAATCGACCATTGCGGCGACAGAGGAAAGGGCTTTCAGAGTTTCCTCGTTTGCACGCTGGAAACTAAACTATGATGCGCGGGTTGTGTCGTGGAAGCACCGTCATTGTTGCCGCTACCGACAGAGACCACGCCGCGCCGACTGTCGTGTCGTTGGTTAGCGGAGACAATGCCCACGGCGAAGTACAATGTGCTACGACGATATAACAGCTCGTGCGGCACAAAGCCGCGAATGCAAACCTACTCGTTTAAAACGTTTATGCCGATCCCTCGATTTCCTACTTCGCCCGTTCTCGGTTTCGTTTCCATTCGAAATGCGACTGATACATGGCATCCACGTACACGTTCCGATATGCAAGATATTTCCGTTGCCGCAAGAGCAAAGAGTTTGTAAAAGAACTTACAAAGTCGGGCATTGCGTAACTTTTCGTTACATTATTTACGATATTTGTTCACGAGAAGGCACAAAACTATTCGATAATTGATTGAATCATCTGACTACGTTGTTAACCGTCCTGAATCCTTCGTTACACTAACACTATCGAATCTGACACAAGCATATTCAGTTAAAAGTCTTATTTCTTCAAGTAGTTATAGTAGTTAGTTGTTCTAAAGAAATAAGTACTAAATGTTTAGTTAAATAGTGATCAAATGAATTTTGTAGTTACTGAAACCCCACAAAAACTTAATAGTTACATTTAACGAAACATTTGGTCATAAGTTGTACAACGAAAACAATTGTTTGGTCAAAACAACTACATATTTAGTAATTATAACTATAAAATTTATTTAATCACTATTTAACTAAACGTCTATCTTACCAAATATTTCTCTCAGTGTGGTTGTATTTTTTCGTAAGGGATATTTTTCCATTTGACGTTTGACATTAGATTTTAAACGATCATATAATCACACTACAATTAGTATCAACAGAAAGAAATTCGATTTTTTCTGCGTATTATAAAAAAAAACATTTCCATTTATACTCAGAATCTATTTTTCCGTTATTTATAAGATTGTCGAATTGATATCTAACTGATTGATACGAATGGTATCAAGCTTGACGTTTGAAATATGAAAAATCGAACTTCTTTCTGTTAACGCTAGCATTTAATGTGGTCATATGATCGCTTGAAGTAGCGTCAAATGTCAAATGAAAAGGTACCTTTTACTCAGCGTTCTAATTAAGAAAGAAGTTAACAGTCTCTTGGCGACTATTCGGTTTATACTGAGGGGAAATTCAGGGACGTTTGCGACGCGACCCACTTGAGCTGGTCTTAGAAAGGCCATAATTTTGATGAAGGTAAGCGTAGACGGATTGTGATGGAAGGTAAAAGCTGTAGGAGAACTAAAAATTTGATGAAGGCCTTGGGGGACTTCACCGACCTTTGGATATACTCGCTTGAATAGATAGCATTGCCTTCTTCTTTTAGAAAAACAAATGTCCCATCTTTTTAGGACAGACAAACGCACATCTTTGAAAAATCTCTTTTACGTGTACTTATAAAAAGCGACCTACAATAAAATAGGCTCGTAGAAAATATTAAACGTGTATGTTATTTCACTTTGCTAATTTTTTTGATACGTGCAAGAAACAAACATTATTTTAATTATGACGGAAAAGATATTCAATATTCTTTGTTTATTCTAGAAAAGAGAATCGTATTTTTACTGATGCATATTTTACAAATTTATTTGAATTTAATGTGTAATAAATGTATGAATTATAACTGAATTGAATAACACTTAATTCCATTTACTTATTATTACTTTTTTCTATAAACCCTTTTCAGATAATTCATATTTTTTACACAATTCAAAATAGAATTTTGTATAATTTTAAATATTATGATACAAAAAATATTTGACGAGTATTAAAATACAACACACATTAAAATACATGTGCTACGGCATACGAAATTATAAGCAAAATTATAAATAAAATTCTAAATAGTCATAAATTACAATTATAAAAAATATCTAGCATATATCTCGGATGATATTCTTCGCAATAAGTTCTTTACAGTTTTTCAAGAAGCTTATAGCATTGATATTAAATTTGATCAAATTAATTTGAAATATTTCCAGTTTACACGATTGCGTTTTAAGTCCGGTAATTACATCGGCACGTAGTTGACACAGTTGAAAAATATATTTAATAATTGAGATGGAAATATTATTAAACACCGAGACTCGTGTCGACCGAGAAATGGCATTTCCGCTTATTTCTTATTCACACGGTCTACCTAATTTATTATTAAATAATTCTAAACTCATAAATAAAACAGAAATTACATTAACTTTGAGGATCGTTTCTAATAATAGGAAATCTAATAATAGGATTAAAATGCTTTAATCAGCTTAAGTAGAATACACAAAGTTATAGTATATCGTGACTCACTGCAGAATCATATAATGTGTGTGATGAAATATAAAAACTGCAATGCGTCAATGTGATCCACACATTTAATGACGAGAATAACTCAACTTGAAAAGAATATTTTTTTATTATTATAAAAATATATTCCGTCAGTTATTACAGATCACATTTTGAAAATTAATTAAAATATTGATTAGTAAAATATGAATGTCTTGGATCAAAAAATTATATCACAGCAGTTTGTAATATGATGTCAGAGATACTTTACATAAAACAAAAGACTGAATTTGGCTGAAATGCTGAATTGTTTGGCGTTTCCATTATAAATAAATTTAACTATTATAAATAAATTAATTTAAATTTAGGAAACCCTAGTTCTTGAACAAGAATACGTGAATTGTATTTTTTTTACAGCCGATATTTGTTACAGCCGACATCAAAGACATATATTATTGTATTGTTTGTATTACTTCAAAAGCTGGATTTTGTTGGCAAATATATTTTTTTAATTATCAAAACTCTTCATAATTTCGCTTATTGTCAGTTTATGTTCGATGTTGGAAAAATCTGAATAAAAATTAAAATTAATTCAAGTGTAGTTTAAGTACAAAAAGTTTTAGAAATATATGTATAAGGAATATAAGAGTAAGAATCTTTGCGCTTACACACGTATTAATCTTGATTTTATTTGTTACATTATAAATAAATATTTTTTAATCTGACGCAAATTATAGATCACCTAAAATAGTCTTAACAGTTCATTAGTGGATTATAGTAAAAATTTTATGATAAAATTTTATGTATACGAAAAGCACGATTTCGCTGAAATGTTTAAAAATTTAGCTAAATGCGTTTTTAATAATTTTGTTGGACCATCAAAGTAATTATGGAAGCTCAAGCATGATGAGCAAGGCTGCTAAAAGTTTTAACATTTTAACAGCCAATTTGAATGTTCGACATATTTTGATGCTTAACAAAATTATTTTCAGATTTGTTGTTAAATTTCAGACACTTCAGCAAAATCGTTTTTTCCGTATACATAAAGTTCTTTAGAGCTGTGTTATTAATGATACTCTTCATATTATATACGGTTTATCATATATTTTATTACACAACGAAATGTCGATAAATCTATCGCCATCTAACGTGTCAAATATGATATTAAAATTTAAATTATTGTGCGATTTATTATGTCAAATACACAATAATGCATTACTGTGTATTTGAGTGATTCTAACAATTACCACATCGAGATCTCCCCTCTCCCCTTGTCTCTTTCTCCCAGCTGAATATTTCAGCATTAATCAACACAGATTCTCATGGAGCATGCAACCGGTTGACAAAATATTTCGACAGTCACATATATATTCCACATTCATGGATCCGAAAATTCCGTCTGGAAATAAGCATCGAAATCTGACGGGTTGTACGAATATGCTATTTCTGTTTTCATATTTCGCTGTTTTTTTTTTTGCACGAACATGGAAATTCGATCCACACGGCGACGATCTCGTTGCCGAATGCCACGATCCATCGTGGACATCGGTTTGGAACATAAATTTTAACATTTGTTACAGATTAGATAGAGTGGCAGCGAATTAACGTTATTGTCAGTGTAATTCTGACAGTAATATCAGCTGATGGCAATTCTAAGTAACATAATTATACGACAAATTATTGGTTTCAATCTCATCGAGACAAATTTTATGACAGTCCTATATTGTGAATATAAAATAATTAAATTGCGAAGTTGATTGGCAAGAAGTAATTTTTTTGTGAAAAGAACATGTACAGAGCTTAAAAATAGATTTCTTCGACTGATCGAATAACAAGAATAAATAACATTCTTTAAAAATATCAACCTATTTGATTAAGATTGGTTAATTATGATACATTACGTTAATGCTAATACGTATACTATGTTATAAATGTGTATATTATTTCCATATCATTTCTTAAATACTATATTTCTTATATTAAACAATCAGCGCTTATAAGTCTTTTAATAGTTTAGATTCATGTACATAATTTAATAACATATCACTTGAGTTGAATTAGGTAATATAATGTGTATAAATTTTATTTTAATTGGCACAATTTTGTAGTGTCCCTATTTTTTAGGAGAATTAAAATTATTTTCATTTTTTTGTTGTTTTAAATTAAAAATACTGTCTTTTTTTTAAATAATTGTTTGTACAACTGTTATCTTTAAAGTAGCTCATATATTTGGCGCCTTTTTTTACCCTTTTTTAAAAATTATAACTCTATTTTCAAAAATTTAAATACTTTTTATGTGCAGAATAAGTAAAGGAATTATATTAGTTAAAAGAAGGATAATTCTATTAAAAAAAAAAATGGCAACGACTTTTATATGATATTCAAAAATAAATTTTTTCGAATATTTATTTTATTTTTATCTGTTCCTCTCAAAACTAACAAATTTTTGTTTATAATAGTTAGTCATCAATCCATCGAAAGTATCTCAAAAATCGTGCTGACCGATACGAGAACCATCTTGTATTTCAAGGTATAAAAAAAAACATCAAGAAGTTTTTCCAATGATATTCATTTTATCGCGTATTATTCAAGACCTCTCTTTGCTGTGTACTTAAATGCACATAAGCTGTTCCACAGCGATAAGTGAAAATCATCAAAAAAGTTTTGCTTTCTTATTTTACTTTGAAATGCGATGATCCTTTGTCGGGCTTTACGATTTTTGATTGTAATTTATTGATTATAGTTGATTGATAATATTAACATTATTATTAATATTATTAATTAATTATAGATAATATTAATATTATTTTCATTCCATTATATACAGATAATTACAAATCTGAATTATGGACACAGAGAATCTGAACGCTAAGGGCCGCGAGCGCAAGAGTAAATTGCCCTCAATATTGTTGTGTTATGGAATCTAAAGAGTGTGCTGACTTGCTAGTATTTGCATTAATACTATCTAGCTGCTGCTAGGCTAGCACAACTCAGATATATAGTATCGTTTACCTCGAAGAATTACGAATCTGAATTCTAGAAAATCTGAACGCTAAGGGCTTTGATCAAGAATAAAGTGCCCTTAATATCGTTATGTTGTAAAATTCGAAGATTATGTTGACTTATGCTGGGCTAGCACAACTTAGATATGCAACATTAAGTCATGGAAATAATTGATGCGAATGTAGACGTTAGTTGTATGCAGAATTATCCAAAATTATTTTTCATCATTTCCTTTGTTACTTATCACTATTTAAAAGTACTATTTTAGCACAATATTAGCATAACCTAGCATAACTTAACACAATTGAGGAAATTAAAAAAGAAAAACAAAAAGTTGGAGGGCTGATCTGTAAGCTGAAAAATAGTTTTTTCTTATATTTTTAATGCATTTTTCACATTATGATTTTATTATGATTATAGTATAATTTCGAGCATATGTAACACAAAACTAATACAATTCAGCACCACTCTCGAAACAAGTTAAAATCTCGTATTACAACTTAACAAAATAATCTCGTACTACAACTTATTAGACTGTTCTATAGGCAATTTTTTAAAAATTATTTTTAAACTAAAATGACATGTTATTATATCATTCTCTTTAAGCTATACAATATCATTATTATGACTCCGAAGTTCGAGCACGATTCTGGGCTGCGCGTGGAGAATTGCTGCGTACGAGTGTGTCGGGATTAGATCGGATGCAATCGGTGAGCATCAGGTCTCTTCGAGAAATGTCGCTGCTTCACTTCAGCGAGTATCTGACTTACTCGCCCGGAGCAGTTCTCCGCGCGCAGGTCGGGATCGTGCCCAAACTTACGGGTCCTAATCATTATATATCGTATTATATATTATATATCATGTTTTATTATTAATGTATTCTTTCTTTTTTCTGTTTCAGGTAAGTAAAAATGTGTATTCTCTGTTTGTTTCTTCAACGGAAAAACTAAGTGAAAATTACTTCGCAAACTCCACATGCGAAAATGTAAGTCTGCCATGATATCGCAAATATGATTCCTTAATATAATATCGCAATTGCGCATGTTGAAAAAATTATTAAACGTATTAATTACTTTAAAATATCCAGATAGGCGTCATTAATAAAGTTTTTCTGGATATTTTAAAGGAATTAATATGTTTAATAGTTTTTATAATCAGTTATGTATTTTTCTATTTTACTTTGATTTATATATTTTGTCGCGAAATAATAAAAAATTTAATTCCACAAAAACTACATTTATGCCGAAGTTATATTCATTTCTAAATTCATTCAGTAAATTCGTAAGTTCATCGCTTGATGTTTTATACTGATGATGATTTTATACACGTGACAAAATCAGTTTTTCTCTGCGAACTTACGGAGGTATAATCCTTGATGCTTAATTAATGATAAATGTCAAGTTGAATAAGTTAAGTTGATAAGTTAAACGAGGGGTAAAATGGAAGAGAATTTTTGGAAATGTTGCATTTTATTTTTTATTTTTTTAAAAAAGAGCATTCAGTTCTAACTTTTTATGCTTGGTTTCGTACAACGCGAGATTTCTATAACAAGTAATGTATCTCTTGCGTTATAGGGGATCCTACTGTATCTCCAAATACATATTATTATTATGATATGTAACATATTGAAGTTTTATTGAGATCAAAATTATATTGTTAGAATTTTCAGTCCTTAAAAGGAATTTGTGGTGTCAATTATGGTTGAAACAATATTTTTAATCAAATGCGAGTTGTATATTAACATGTATGTTTGATGCAATAAGCCCTATATTATTCATATTTTTTAATTGTCATCGATAAAACAAATTTTTGTAAAAGCCGAAAATCCTAATAACATACTTAATTTTGATTGCACTAAAATTTCTTTAACACGTCACATATTGTAATTATAATATATCAAAATATATAAAAATGATATTTTCTTGCAATTTCAATTAAAAGAAACTCAAAATAATACTATAATAGAGCAATTTGATAAATGGAATCGTAATCAGCGTCCAAAAATTATAGGAAACAGTTGACTTTATTCTTGAAAAAAACATAAAATTCATGTTTTGTTGAACTGTGATAGAAGAGTGAGAAGTTTATAAAGAAACATTGATACATCGAATCTTTCGTTGTATATAGGAATACTCTTGCAATTTACATTTTATAATCTACTGAATTTTCTTAAATTGCTTGTATGTCTTTTGATAGAAATTACGGAAATTAAATAAATTTATTGTTAAATCTATAACGCTTACTATGATAAGCCAATCACCAGCGATATTGCAACGTAGTGTTAATGGATGCGATAGATACAATATTAGCACGATGAATTGTATCTGCAAATGAAATGATTTAGTTAATTTATCATTTAATCATATCTTGATAAATATTTGTGTTATTCGATCTAAATGAAGCACATTTTAACTTAATAGTATACATGTACTACGAAATTAATTAATGAGTACAACTAAAAAAGAAATATTAAATCTCGATAGAATAATTTTTATACACTTTTTTTCGGTACTTTTTTACTACACACGTGAGTCTGTCACGTCAAATGCTATTTCTTACCTTAAAGTATTAAAAAGTATTAAGAAAAACGTAAAAATATCAATAACGTTTGTTATCATTGTATTGGAAGATTTCAGAGTTATCCATTGTTGAGTATTTTATTTTTAATAGAAAAAAATGTAGGACATGTAGGAATCACAAATCACATGTAGGACTGACACGTCCATGCAAGACTTTACATGCTCAGTATTAAGTGATATAGTATATTGGTCTTTTATAACAGCTCTAGGGCCTCGAGTCCCTTCTAATTAATGTCAATTTTTCTAGAGAGGGAAGCGAGATAAACAGATTTGCTTGTTTTACGAGTAGATTATTCTATTGCAGATGTCTCAAACTCATGTGTGTAATTGGAGGATTAAATATGAAATAATCCGCGAAAAGAGAAAATATTACGCGATGTGAAAACAAATATATGGAATAATATTAGGAGAATTTACCATTTGCGCTGTAGTTATCCATTGTTTCGTAGATGCGACAATTTTTTGAACGTTTGGTCCACAGGCTGTTAGGAAGTAGTATGTGTACATTATCACGTGTATCAAGCAGTTGATTGTGCACGAAGCCAATGCGGGGACAACAGAGTAATATCTTACACATAACCACGCTACAAATAAGGTAGAGATGTGATGATACAAATGCAAACCAGATACCTGATTGTCTTTCTTTCTTAATATAAATATGCCTGTTTCGACGAGATCCCATATTTTTAACAGAAAGAAGTACCATACACATCTAGTAAACTACAATAAGATTCAGTTATTATTGTATAAAACAAATTATTTTACATAAAATAAATGCAAATTATAATACATAAACGATTTGTATCGTTATTAATTATATTGACGTACATTGCTGTTTTAGAAAATTTTCGGACATACAGAAATAGAGTAAAAGAAAAAGTTTCAATAATATAAATATTTGTATTTGAAACAAAAGTAGTATTTGAAATAAAAATAAATCTTTTTAAAGTATTAGAAAAATGGATGATAAAGTAATCCAACGTTACATTTATAAGTTTATTAACATATTGTCATGTTTATTGACACATAAGTTAATTTGTCAATAAACATGACAATATGTTAATACAAAGAACTATTTTCAATCAACAATTTATTAAGTAAACAATTGACTTATCCTAACTTTTCCTCTTTAAAACCATGGCTTATGAATCGAAGTTTAGAAGGTGGATTAAAATTTATGATCTGAAGTAATAAAGGTACCGAAAAAAACATTACAATCGATGTGTATGTACTTATTTTATTGATTTAGATCATATTAGTTCTACCTTACAAAGAATTTTTTTTTCTTTAGTTATAAACAGAACGTTATGATGAAAATATAAATTAAATACAACGTTATAAAGTATAAATATAAAGCTACAATAATATGAACTGCGGTGATTAACGATCATCGCTTAAGTCACAAAAAGTAATAACTTTCTCACGAAATATGTATTAGATCCTGAAAAACATAATCAAGAAAATTTTACTTTTGACCTCACTATCAAGCAACCAAATACACAAACTGAGCAGTCAATTGTTACATACAAGTCACGTTGACAGTCTATACGACATATTATAGCGTTATTTGTTCAATTTACTATGTAACTACTTAGAAATAACAAATAAGCCAAATTGGGTATATTTACCTTATGTTAAATATTGATTTTTTAACTTTATTCTAGCCTAAAATAAATTTGGCCTTGAATGTAATTTCAATAGCTTATTTGAATTTAATAATGTGACGTAATATATGTATGAATTCGACATATAGTGTTACGTATATTATGTACGGAAGTAAATCGTATGCCATTTGCTTTCCTGATGTTATAATCTCTTTTGCGATTTTATAGAGTGGCATGCTGCATAATGCTGATTAACAGCAAGAAATTATTTTAAAAAGTTGTTTTTTAAACCAAAGAAATTATTCAAAAATTGTTTTCAAATTAAATATAGTTTATATAATATTTATAAAATCTTTTTGTGGTACTTATTAGTAAGATTTACGAAGGATTATTAATTTATGACTTTTTATAATTAAAAGAGTTTTTTATGGCGTTAATTGTTAGTACGCCACTATCCCTTTCCTCACAAACGCATTTTTTTCCCTCTTCAGTAAATTATAGTTGTTCTGTATATCCAATGAATTTCTGCCTATAGAGTAACTAGTAAAATTGTATGGCTAACACACTGATAATCATAAGAATTATGTCGCGTTAATATTTACTGAGTTATTTTAAGGAAACAAAATGGTATTCCATCAATGGACGACTTTCTTCTTTCTTTTACAAATATTCTACATGCATAATGCTAAATGAAGTATATGTCCGAGAATTTTCCGATACCATTGTACACAATAATTCAATACATTAAGCTTATATAAAATTTAAAGAAAATATATGCTATTAACAGAAAATTGTTTTCTTTTCTTTCATTTAATTTATTTTTTCTCAGCAAAATTTAATCAAAATCTTTATTACTGCATTATTTCAACAAAAATTTTAATAAAATTGATACAAAGAATTACAGAGAAATACGCAATTTTTCTCAGTATTAGACTTATAAATCCTGCTGATGGCATATATTTTCTCTAAAAATAGCTTATATATAAATTATTACCCTCATTGGAATACGATCATACGAAAAATCAAGAACAGGACATATTATCTTGCCCGAGAACAAACCAGTGTCAATTATGTCATAAATTAACCACGTATTTGCCAAAATTTGAATAATATTGTACAGTTGCATGAACGTTTTCAATTCGTATGGTAGCCTGTTTTTCATGAATTTAGGTCCACAGTCGAGCACGAAGTATAGATATGCGAATATTATAAGTGGTACTTGATACGAAGAAGCAACGAATGGTAGATCGGCTACTCGTGGATCTGAAAACCAAATTAGTATATTGAAGCACATTTCAACACACATATATCACTTGAAACACATTTGAACAAAAAGAGAACATTATTGTCTCACGAACTTCGATAGCGGCCAAAAGTATTATTATAAATTTGTACGACATAGCTTTTTTTTATAACACAGTCAATTGATGACCTTAATCTTGGAACATACGGAAAACCTTCTGACATCTTATATAATTGACAGACATTTTCTCACTTTAAAAATGGAAAAATGGAAAATCTTTGATTTTAAATTTGGACTTGATCAATATTGGTTGAATGTATGGAACAACGACGACAATACTTTAAAAACCAACGTATAATGACACATGTTTAGCTTTTGTGATTTTCGATTATTAGTATATTTCTACCATTGTATTCGCGTGTTATTTATTAATTATAATTTGATCTATTTGGCTCATGATCACTAAGTCAAAACGTTCTTATGTATTGTTTTAAGTATTTCTAATTAAATATATTCTTTTCATCTTATAAGCTCGTCTTTGACCTATCTTCTTTATGATTCTATTGTTTAAGTTGAGATAAACGAGCGTATTAATTTATTTTTTTGAAAATATTATTATGATAGAAATCACTTGATTATGAAAAAACATTTTAATCAGTTTTTACGGTTTTTTAACGCATTTAAAATATAATTGAGTCAAAATTATAATAATATTCGAATTAGCGAATGGATTATATTTTGCAAGATTATTAGTTCACTATTTACGAATTGTTATCGTTTATTAACAACGCTAATATTCCATTTCAAAACAATAATATTATGTCTATTTCATATGTCACATTTGTTCTAAAAATCTCGCAAATTTAAACATTATGATTTTTAATATTAATGAAATTTTTCTCGCGTAATCTTCGTAGGAGTAATGTGTTTCTAAAAAATTGTAAGTTTTTGTGATATTAAATTTCAAACTGTTACACTATGATTATTAATTTGAGAAGTTTTTGTTAAATAATAATATGAACAATACTCACCGAGCTCTTTCGTCCAGGAATAAGGTATATTTTGTAAGAGATCCATAATAGGCAATTGCACTGTATTGATTTTATGAATCGCTACTTTGTTTACAATAAAATATCACCGTTTAACTAGTATCTTTCGTTTATCTTATATCGGAGAACAGCCGTAATTCATGTGACGATCGAAACCGATTGTGCGCATTCATACGCATAGTCATTTAAAACGAATTTTCATTGTATTTATATCATGAGATACTTTGTACTTTCGATTTTTGATTTACATATAAAAGTATAATTTTCCAACATGACTTAGCTGTACATGTGACATTGAATATCACATTATGACGTTTGTGTTAATTATAATACATATCAACAATACAATTTTAATATATATTACAATTAACACAGATAATTCATAAAACGATACTAGGTGAAGTGATTAAAAAAAGAACATATTGTATTGATTTTGATCGTAACATAAAATGTCTTTTTGCGATTAAAGTTTTTTCGATAATTTTAAATTGCTAGTAAAGCTTGAGTTATTACACTATAATTATTTAATTATATTTTTATAAATTTATAAATTTACGAACTTTAGCTGCATAATAATATAAGTGATACTCAGCAGACTGATCTACGTAGATTATCAGTAATCATACTAACAAATTTAATTTTCATATAATCGAAGTTGTTATTTATAAGCGGAATTGGAGCGATATGCAAAGCACACTTACAGACATCTTCTTATGCACTTATCGATGACCGTTGGGCAGTCATATTTCTCCGCGCGCTTACATTTGACGGTAGGTCGGACGAATACGGCTGTCTTTATACAGTAATAATTCGTGAATTATTGAAAATCGCAAAAATTTGAAAATCGCAATGTACAAGACTTTTCAACTTAGTTTAGTCTGCTCTATCTGCACACGAACATTTGACAATTTCTTATGGGATACCCTGTATATGTATATTTGAAATCGATATAATTTCGTGGAAATTTTCATTGATTTGATTTAAAAGCACTCATACATAACTTTACCACATAGAAAGAACAATTTTGCTCAAATACAGATCTGAAAATAATTATGTTAAATCATTAAAATATTTATATTGGACGTTTAGGCTGCTTGTTAGAATGTCAAAAATTTTTGCAACAGTGCCATCATGCTTGGATATGTTACATAATTATTTTGAGTACAACATGAAATAATTTTTTTATCTGTATTCAACTAAAGGACCCCGCACATTTTATATGAAAAAGTGGCTTAGATCAAATTGGTTGAAACATATTTTAGTTCATGTGGTGTTGATTAAGTTTTCTGTGGCAAAAAGTCGTACAATCAATAGTTTAAAAGATATGATGATTTGAAGTGAATGCTATTGGAATTTAATCCTTTGTATTTTTCTTGATTTATAACTTTAACTTGATATAGCTGTTTTCTTAAATGCTTATTCACTTTAAGTATCAGAATACAAAAATATATATAAAGTTAAAATAGCTGTGATTTTCTTACATTTACGTATCAATATTTGTAGCACATTGTTAGCAAAGTGCTACTGACGAGTATTTCCCGTCACCAGCCAAAGATGTCACTCTCCTGATTCACCAAGTTTGACGTTAACTATCAAGTATAGTATGTGCAACCGACATATGTCACGTTTGTCGGTCGAGAGTGCACCGATCTAACTTTAAAACTGTCTAACATCGTACACATTATCGATGGCGATCAAACAAGTACATGTATTTCGTAGAATATTAATATTTCAACGAAAATATGTGTGCTAGTTTAAGCTGATAAGTGCACATAGTAATATTTTGTCATAAGTAGTAAAAAAGCAATGCGACATCTATATTTACTGGCTGTATTACTCGTATTCTCGTTCAGGTATTTTTAAAAATAAGCTAGGCTGTATATTTATATTTTTTTTATTAACTTTTGTATAACGGATCATTAATTCTCTTTTATTAATTTATTATTACAGAATTAAAAAATTTCTTACAAGAAGTTTCTTACAAGTATACACAATAAATAATATTTGTAACAATTATTAATAATAAGTAATTGTTGTTGGCCGCAGGATTTAATGCGCTAATTATTTTTTACGTACGTAAGAAAAAAATCAGAATAATCTTTCATGATGTAGGAATTATTTATGAAGAACCTTGGATAATTTTTTTATTTTCCTGGATTTTTCTCTTTTTGAATTTACATTTTATATATTTAAAAACATTGAAAGAGTATTTAAAAACATGTTGGATATAATTTTTTTACACATTTATATACAGAGTATTCTACAACTCGCAGTCGAAATTTTATAGACTTATCAATAAAGCAAAAATCCTAATACAAAGACATCAAGAATATAATACTTTTTAAATGAAAAGTATTTACGATAGATGAATCAGATGTTCTAAAGTTCGCGCGCTGCGAGATACATCACACGATGATAGTAAATATTGTTGCGCTTTTGTTAACTTCTTATAAAATTGAAGTAATTGATAAAATTAAGAAACATAAAAAAAGTACGATTGTTAAAACAATTCTTAATTAATTACTCAAAACATATATAAATTTAAGGAAAGTAAATCTTCCTGAGTGAAATTAGTTTCATGTTTACTAAGTCTTCTTCAACCGCTATTCTAACATCAATTCTCTCTAATCATTGTAAAAAGAATATGTAAAGGTTCGTCATTATTATCCTAATACTGAAACGTAATAAAAACTCACGTATCAATTCACGTACTTGACAAACTCCGCAATTCGTAACAAAATGTCGCAAATTTAATAAGACGCTTTCATATTTTTGTCATAACGTCCACTAAGAGCCGATGTAATAACATAACTTTTTTTACATCTTGTGAATTTTACAATATGTTATAATTATTTTTAATTGCCTGTAATATTTTTATTTGATTGTGGTATATACACAATATAAATTATTTATTTTTTATGTTTAAATATGAATCAATGAATGAGCAGTTCAACATCATTGTATTATTTCAACCTCATAAGAAGTTAATAAGAACGCAACAGCATTCATTATTTCTGTGAAATGTGATGTCTCAGAACTTTAGATTATCTGAATTTAATATAAAAACTCTCATTTAAAAAGTACTATATTTTCGACGTTTTCGGATTTTTAGATCAAGATATATCATTAAAATTTAGATCGCAAGTTGTTTGGCACTATATGTATATGTATATATATAAATTATATATTGTGTATATAAATTAGGACGATAGAATGAAAGTAATTTCATCGAATCTTTCACTGTATAGGAATACTCTTTCAATTTATATTTTATACTCTATTGAGTTTTCTTAGATTTCTTGTATGATGATTGATAGAAATTACGGAAATTGAACAAATTTATTATTAAATCTATAATAAATGCTATGATAATCCAATCAACACGATCATCCCCATGATCAGGCATGATTTTGCAACCTACTATAAATGGATGCGATACATACAACATCATCCCGATGAATTGTATCTGCAAATGAAATGGTTCAATTAATTCATCATTTAATCATATTTAAGTGATGGATATTTTTGTGATACGATTTATATGAAGTATATTTAAACTTAATAGTATATAATGTACTACAAAACGGATTAATACTGCTAAAAAAATATTGAATCTTGGCTGAATTTTTATTATTAGATTAACTCCGACTCCATACTTTTTTTCGGTATCCGCTACACACTGTCATGTTAAACGCTATTCCCTACCTTAAAATATTTAAAAAATCTAGTAAAACTGTGAAACTTCTGTCGTTATTGTACATGAATATTTCATAGTTATGATAATCATTGTACTTTACATTCTCAGTATTAAATGATATATTGAGCTTCCGTAACAACTCTGGGACCTCGAGTTTATTCTTTTTTTTTTAGAGAGGAAAGCGAGATAAACAGATTTGCTTATTTTACAATTACGAGTAGATTATTCTGTTGCGGATGTCTCAGACTCATGTGTATAGTTAGACGATTAATTAAACATGATAAAATTCGAAAAAAGAAAAAATTTCTTGACGTGAAAATATATGGAAGAAAATTAGGAGGATTTACCATTTGCGCTGTAGTTATCCATCGTTTCATAGGTGCGACAGTTTTTTGAACAATCGGTCCACAGGCTGCTAGGAAGTAGTACGAGTACATTATCACGTGTATAATGTTGTTCGTTAGGCAGAAAATCAATACGGGGGCAACGGCGTAATATCTTATACCGATCCACATTAGACTTAAGGTAGAGACGTGATGATACAAATGCAAACCAGATACCTGGTTATCTTTTTTCCTTAATATAAATATGCCTGTTTCGATGAGATCCAATATTTTTAACAGAAAGTAATACCATATACACATAGTAAACTGCAATAAGATTCAGATATTGTATAAAATAAAATATTTTATATAAAATAAATAATAATATGCAAACGTTTTACAGCGTTATTAACTACATTGACGTATATTGCTGTATCAGAAAATTTTTGGACACGCAGAAATACAGTTGTTTCAATAATATAAATACAATTTCATAGTATTCGAAACAAAAATAAAACAATATTAATTAAATTAAATAGATTGAAAATATACTAATAAACACAGGTTACTCTTTTTTATTTTGCACTTTCTTTTAATAAAAATGTCTCACAAAGTGGTATATTATAACTTTGAAAAAATAAATATACTTATATAAGAAATTTTTCTATATTTAGTTACGTCGACGGATAAATTAGAATAAATAAATCTAAAGTAATTAATATAAGAAAGCACACAAATAATCTAGAATCGAATACGAGACAGAAACTTTTTTAAATAAGCTACTACAATTACACCTAATTGAAATCTCAACTGATTGCTTATGTAACAGTTGCACGTCTTTTCCACAAATGACAAATGACGAGCGAAGAGAGAAATAGTAACAGTTTAAGAGTGTATAACAAAAATGTTTAGAGAAGGAAGAGCGTCGTGAGGTAAGTGTGGTGTGAGGAGATATTATATCTCTTTTAATACCGCGCTAAATTTTAAGAGCAACCATTAAAATCACTTCGTTACAATATTTAAACATTGTAGGATGGTTATTGATCATTAATGTTCATTGCGTTTTCATAAAAGTTGAACTTCAGTTTAGCAGAAATTTTTACAGCTATATACCCTTTACGTAATTTTTGAGAAGTATGTTAAATATTAATTTTTTAACTTTTATTTAGACTGATGACTTTGAATGAGAGCTTTAAAATAACTTATTTGAATTTATCGTGTGACGTAATGTGTGTATGAATTCGTTATAATTAATATTAGTCAATATTAGTTAATATTAGTTACATTATATACGAGAGAGATTCGAGAGCCATTTTCTTTATTGATGTTATATTTGCTCTTGTACAAGCTACTACTTCGTAGTGGACGTTGCATAATGCTTATTAGCAGCATATAAATTATTTTAAAAAGTTATTTTTTATATCAAAGAAGTTCTTTTAAAAAAAATTGTTTTTTAAATAAAATTTAGTTTATATAATATTTATAAAATCTTTTTCGTGGTACTTATTAGTGTGGAAGATCTACAAAAGATTATAAATTTGATTTTTTTTAATAAAAGAATCTTTTATGACAATAGTTGTTAGGATACTATGATTCTCTTCCTCACAAACACATTCTGTTTTTGCTCCTTCAGTAAATTACGTTCGTTTTGTACATTCAATGAATTTCTGTCTGTAGGACCATAAGTAGAATTGTATGGCTATTAAACTGGTATTCATAAAAATTATGTCGCGTTAATATTTACTGAGTTATTTTAATAAAACGAATTGGTATTTCAACAATGGACTTCCTTCTTTCTTTTACACATGTTCTGTATGCATAATGCTGCTTGCTGAATGAGGCGTGTCTGAGAATTTTCTGACGGCAGTGTACGTACATAATAATTCAATATATTAAGCTTACATAAAACTTAAAGAAAATATATGCTATTAACAGAAAATTATCCTTTTCTTTTCTTTCATTCAATTTATTCTTTGTTCTTTCAGAATAATTTAGTCAAAGATTTCATTACTGCATCATTTTAACAAAAATGTAAATAAAATTGATACAGAGAATTATAAAGAATTATACTAATTATATTAATATACGAAATTTTTCTCAGTATATCAAATTTAGAAATAAATACCTGCTGATGGCATACATTTTCTCAAAAAATAGCTTACGTGTGAATTATTACCCTCATTGGCACATAATCATACGAAAAATCAAGCATAGGACATTTTATCTTGCTCGAGAACAAACCAGCATCAGTTATGTCGTAAATTAACCACGTATTTAGCAAAATTTGAATAATATTGTACAATTGCATAAACGTTTTCAATTCGTATGGCGGCCTCTTCTTCATGAAATTAGGCCCACTGACCAGCACAAAGTACAGATATGTAAATATTATAAGTGGTACTTGATACGAAGAAGCAACGAACGGTAGATCGGCTACTCGTGGATCTGAAAACCAAATTAATATATTGAAACATTTTTCGACACATATATTACTTGAAACATATTTTAACAAGAAGATAACATTATTGCAACAGAAAGACAGATTATGAAACAACGTTGCATTGATCAGTTTTTAATGTTTTTTCAACGCATATAAAATATAATTGAGTTAAAATTATAATATTTGAATTGGCGAATGGATTATATTTATTAGTTTAGTATTTACGAATTATTATAATTATCAACAATGGTAATATACTACTGAAACTATTGTGGGTGTACAGTAAATGGTTTATTAAAAAAGAGTAAAATTACAAGATTTGTTAGGGAGTCTTGAGAGGCATGAACTTCTCCGCGTAAGCTGCGGGTAAAGACTGAAGATCTGCGGTTTCGCACTCAGGCCCGCGGCTCGCTCGAAAGGGTAAAGGATTTCAAAAAAAACCTCGAATTGCTCATCGCCGATCTTCAGAAAATCAGGCTAGCATTCGGAGCCAGTCTCGGGAGTTTTCCACGATTGTTTTCCCTTTTATTGCTAACAGATGCACGCAAATATTCCTGTTCGCACAGGCCGACCTAACAATGAGATTCTCGCTTAGCGACAATGCAAAAGATGCCTCGCTTGACGACAACGAAAAATAAGCCTACACTATTAATTATGTCTATTTTTTATGTCACATTTGTTTTAAAAATTCTGCAACTTCAAACATTATAACATTTAATTATATTAATAATACAAAGTTTTTCTCGCAAAATCTTCGCGGGAATAATATATTTCTAAAATTTTATAAATTGTTATATTAAATATCACATTGTTATACTATGATTATTAATTTGAGAAGTTTTTGCTAAACAATGGTATGAACGTTACTCACCAAGTCGTTTCGTCCAGGCATTAGATATATCTAGTAAGAGATCCATGATAGATAATTGCACTGTGTCGATTTTATGAATCGCTACTTTACTCGTTTACAATAAGATATCACTATTGAACTAGTATCATTCGTTTATCTTATATCGTAGAGTTGCCGTATTCATGTGATGATCGGAACCGATTGTGCACATTCATTGAGTACGCATGGGCTTTTATTGTATTTATATCATGAACTACTTTGCACTTTGCTCTTGATCTTTACATATGAGAATGTAATTTTCCAACATGACTTCGCTATACTTACGGTAAATGTCACACATTATGACGTGTGTATTAACTATATCGATAGCAACAATACAGTCTTAATAAATTTTACAGTTAGCTAGATAATTTGTAAAAACGATAGTTGGTGGAATAATTAAAAAAAGAACGTATTGTATTTTGCCTGTAATTTAAAATGAGTTTTTCTGCGCTAACATTTTTTTCGATAATTGTAAATTGCTGATAAAGCTTGAATTATTGCACTATAATTATTTACTTATTTTTTAATAAATTTTTAAATTAACGAATTTTGGCTGCACTATAGTATAAGCGATGCTTAGCAAGTCGATTTATGTAGATTTTGAGTAATTATACTAACAAATTTAATTTTCATTATACAATCGAAGTTGTTGTCTGCAATCGGAGTTGGAGCGATACGTAAAGCACACTTACAAAAATGTTCTTGTGCATTTAGTATCGATGACTAATGAGCAATCTCATATTTCTCCCCGCGCTTACATTTGACGGTAGGTTAGACGAATACGGCTGTCTTTATACAGTAATAATTCGTGAATTATTGAAAATCGCAATGTACAAGACTTTTCGACTTACAAGGAACCGATCCGAGGTGTCCCCCTCCGATCTTGATTATTAGTTTCACTTTAAATATATAAATGTGTACACATTTATCATTTTTAGGCAAAATGAAG
>QKQZ01032533.1:0-24806 GCA_003595255.1 Solenopsis fugax | reverse complement strand
TTTTTTTCCAGATCTTACTACTATTCTTATAGCTTAATTCTGTATTTACTGTTTCGCATACATAATTCTAAATTCACTATAAATTACAATAACGCATTAGTTTGAAAAAACGCATTCGGCGCCGGCGGGATTCGAACCTAAGAACCTCGGAACAATAACCTAACAGGCTAACACTGAGCTAATCGTATATTGTTATATCGTTGATAAAAAGTTTTATTTGAAGTAAAGTTAATTTGAACAGAAACTTGTGCGTTGAGTACCGCGCGAACACTTTCACTAGCCCTTTGATCATTTGCCTTAGATATTTTTAAAATAAACTATATAAACTATATAAATAATTAAAATCTGTTCCTGTCCATGGCCAGACCAATAAAGATAAAAGTAAAAAAATAACAATTGGAAATAGTACCGGAGCATGAAAAAACACATTAGTGACGTAAAAAGCACATTGCAAAAATCAATTTTGCAACCAATTGTTATAAATTATTAAAAATTGACTGTAGAGGAAAACTGATTGTACCAATCGATTCTATGGGAAAAATTACTAACGAAACGAATATGACGCTTTCTTAACTGTTATAGTTGTTATAATTGTTATAAACAAATTAGTTGAAAAATTGATTTTTGCAACATGCTTTTTATGCAAATGTTTTTTACGTTCTGGTCCTACTTTCAATTGTTATTTTTTGACTATCTTTACTGGTCTAGACATGGGCAGCGAACAGGTTTTAATTACATCCCTAACAGCACACTTCATCCAGAGGATGTCCCAGGGGCGTCCTTAAGACGTGCAAACATCCTTGGGCGTCCCTGAGAGATTTGTGCTGTTAGGGATATTGTATACTCATACATGATATCATACATGTTATAAGTATTGTATATGTGTTGAAAGATAAAATGCATTTGTATATTACAATAATAAAAAAAAATTTCTCAGATCAAAATAGGATATCCTAAGGACTTTAATGATAATTACAAATGTCCTAAGGATGTCATATGGATGATTTTACATTTTGGATTAGAATAGGATCAATCCGATCAAAATAGGATATCCTAAGGATATGCATTGCTATGTGGGAAAAGTAATACAATTCTGAAATAGTAATACATATATTTTATTTAAAAAAATTTTTTAAATTTTTATATAAATGTAAAATTGATAATAAAAAATAAAAAAAGTTCGTGCAATACGTTTAACAAGCTAAAATATCTGTAGCATCAGTGAAATAAATCTTTTAAAATAGTGATAGGTGTAAGAGATTATTTTGCTATTTATATTAGATAACACACATTATACCACAGAGATAAAATTATGTACATGGCTAAATGGGGCATGCTTAAAATATAACATCAAAATCTGAGCCTACATATTTTAGTTAATGGCGCATACGCAAACATTGTCTCATTCACAAATCATAGTATTACTACCTGCCAAGGAAATCATCATATAGTAAATGCCCCCCTGGGACATTTGCATCCCAATCCCAAAGAGATACCACAGCTTCTTGCATATTGCATGAACTGATCATAGCCTGTGTGCCAATATCAGATTGTATAACAAATATAAAAATGACACATTCAAAAGTGACAGGTTTTCTTATGGCAACTGTACATCATACATTCTATTTCTTACTTCTCTTTCCGTGCTTTACATTGCTGCACTATATATGCCAAATGTATGAATCTCATAAAAGTGATATATATACAGAATTTCATCTGAACAATGATTGCAATATTTATTCGCAATATGACGATTTTATTTTTTATGTGTCCCATACAAAAATGTCAGTAGAGAAAATTAATAAGATAAAATGAGATTCCACAACATGCAGTAATAAATATCACTCAAACAATATTCAGACCAACACCACAAATATTATTAGTATTATACGGCATCATGCGACAGAAGCTTTTCCATAGAAGCCTTTTTCATAGATTGAGAAGGAAAAAAATACAAAACAGTAAAACTAGTTAATGTATTGCTATTTAATTAATATTTACCAAGAGAGAGAAAATAAATTAAAATACATAAATCATGTAAATAAATTATGTAAAATATAAATCATGTTATAAATAAAAATAAATAAATATAATACCGCTAATAATTAAATTAAAAATGTATCAAATATTGCTTGATTACAAAAATAAAATTTAAAAAATCTATTAGAGGAAATATTGAACTATTGAAAAAAAGATCAGTTGGAATTCAGGAAAATTCTTAATTTTAAGCCTTCGGAATATTTTTGTTATTTTTGAAGGCTTAAAATTAAGAATAATGTTGACTTTCAATTTAATCTCTTTTTTTATGCAATAGTTTAGTATCATCTCTAAAAAATTTTTCAAATTTTATTTGCGATTTTTTGTGATCAGGTGACATTTGATACATTCTTAATTTCATTTAGATCGGGTGACATTTGATACATTCTTAATTTCATTGTTAGCACTTCTGTTCTTTATTTATACAGATGTTTATAATATAATTTATATATTACATAATTTATGTATATTTTATTATTTTTTTTATATTTTAACTAATTTTTTTGTTAAATATCAATTAGATAGTAATACATTGCAATATTAATTTTGACCATGTTTTTTTCTCAATAAGACAAATTGAATGAATTTAATTTTGGATGAATTATATGCATTGCAATAAAAATCATAATAAATATTGATTAAAGAGATAATTTTGTGATTATGTTGTAGCATCTATAGTTTTGAATTCATCCCTGTGTAATTACATAAAATGAATAATAAAACAAAGAAAAGAGAACATAATGTTATATATAACTGTACCTTCCAAGACCTTCATCGCCCTTCGTGTCATCATAGTCCCACAGCTGTACCGTCAGTTGTTGCGCGATGGCTGAGGTCACGGCACACTAATCCCATAATATATTGCACATCACATACACACATACATACCAACTTAAGGAATTAAATTATATTAACATAGAAAGATCAAAATATAATATTCTAATTGCAGTCCAGAAAAGGCAACACTAACCACTAACTGGAAATAGGAAACGTTGAAGGAAAAAGAAATATGTTTGCGGTTTGATTAGAAATTGTATGTGTATACATGAATCGTGTGAAAAAGCAGAAGATTATTCAGAACACTAGATTAGCAATGTATATTAAATATTATTTATAAATGCTATATAAAATATACTTATCTATATTTTTACGAGAAAGTTAAATGCAAGAGAGTGGTATATCTCATTTGTATCATTAACTAAATGGAGTAACATGATGAACTAGACTGTCTGTTTAGAAAGTATTTATAAAAATTTTCTTTGTACATTGCTGAAATATTTTTCTTACCACACAGAAGACCTTGTGTTGTATATTTTTTTAAAAATATATATTAATAAATTCTAGTAAAGCACATGCATTATATATATTGTTAATATTTTATTTTGTGAAATATTATACGTACCTCACACCAAAAGTCCCATTTCGGATTAACATTATTATCGATTGTTTTCGTTCGAAATTCCTGGGCACCGACATTTATGACAGCATACGGATCGGACTTGCCCTTACCTAATACCCCAATATCTTTTTTCATCAAATGCTTTGCTTCTACAACATGAATTCTTAGAACGCCCTGAAAAGAAATTAAAATATTAATTATAATGAAGCGTTAGAATAATACAATGTATTAAAGGGATCGGGAAGTAATGTCATTTTTGTAAATAAAATAAACAGTATGTAATTTTGTTAATATAATTTATATAATAATGTATAATCATCATTATTTTCTATGATTTCACTTATTAATTTTTTAATTGCTTTTTCGAAGAAGTTAACCGACTCTGATTTGAAAAATGTAGATAAGGCGTTTCGAATATCACTTGCTTTTATAAATCTTTTTGCTCGTAAGAAGTGCTCTAATAATCGGAAAGAAATAATAATTCGATGTGACAAAAATATGAAGAAACACTTTTCTATATAATTCTCTAATTTTTTACTTTTCATGTTGCTTTCATTATAAGCGATCAAGTATTGTCATGTTACAGAGTCAAAGTCGAGTAGACTTTCTTTGAGAAAGGAATTAAAAAATTAATAAATCGGTGGATCATCATAAAAAATGATAGCAATTATATTAAATAAATAATAAATTATATTAACAAAACTATACATATATATACTGTTTACATTATTTATAAAAACAATATTATTTTCCAATCCTCCTAATATAATGAAATATTTCTTCAGATTTTACCTCGGGTTCAGGTATTTTTAGTGACTCCATAGGTATTTCTTCGCTCAAAGGTATAATTATTTTGTTTGGCAATACAACAATGGCCGCTATCTGTTCGATGATTATTTTCCTTAAAATTTCACTGTAAGAAGCATCACGTTTTGCTTAAATTTTTATGTTCAATTAAATGATGATGGTAATTACTTGTTATGTCAGTTTTAGAGTAAACGCTTTTTGTATGAAAGAAAATCATACTTGAATCCAGGTAGATCTAACACATCAGCCACTCCTACTAAATTGAAGTTAATAGTAGGTACATTCAAGTAGAATATCTGTACACCTCCGATTAATGGCATCATGGGCAGCATAGGTTTCATAACGACACGCACTAAACCACGTATCTGAAATTTTTAATATTTTTATTAGAAATTGTAGAAGATAGATTTCTATTTATATAATCGTTTTATTTTTTAATTTTGTAATATACTTACTTGAAAATCCTTAATTCCACCTTTGATGTTTCCAACAAAAAAGGTAATATCACAGTCACCAGCATACCTATAATAAAAAATAATGGTTGAAGTAGATAATTTTTGGAGATGTTAATATATTTTGCAAAAAAATACGCACATAATATCTGCATCTAAGATGATCTCATTTCTCGAGGTATTTTTATCATATACTTTGATCCCATATATTTTTGGCGGCTGTAAAAGACTCACTTTATGTAAATTGTCGAAGTGATATATAAAAATTATAAGCCATGAATATAAAAAAAGAGATGCCTGCGTGAGTTTCAAGAGAATAGAAATAAACTTACAATGCGACCCAGGACTAAACGATCAAACTGAAAGCCTTTGATTTTAAATTCGGTCAATTTCTTAACAATCGATGGTTCTATGCTTTGTTTACAAAGTTGACGGACAAATTGATTCATACTTGGCCATACCTTACACAAGATCTGAAAAGTATGGGAAAATATATAAAATTGTGATAACTTATATTATTGAGATTTTCATATCGCTAAAATTGTTAAAAGCTATTAAACTGTTAATATCTTTATTTTGTATGAAAAATAATTACGAGTTACTATATAAGATGAGAAAGATTGTGATTCATACTCTGTTTAACCATTCGGCTCTATCAAAGTCCGGGAAATACACCCATGAGGGTAATTCGTTCATTCGACTGACGATCAATTCCTTCTCCTTGGCCAGCACACTGGCCTGCGCTGTAATCGTTTTCAGTTCATTGTCTTTTTTCCGTTCCGTCTTCCATACAGAGAACGCGATCGGCGCGATCAACCAAGCTATGCTATAATTGAAATATCCCCAACTCCAGATGATTCCAGCCGCCACCAGTTTGGTCAGAAACGATACAGTCAGCGAACTAACATTCATGTATGGCCAAGTAATTGGTTTGGAATCTTTATTTGAGACATTACTTTCCGATTCTCCTTCCATTATCTTTAGTTTCTATTATCAGATTTTATCGGTTTTTATTAATTAGATCTTGGTTTTTCTGCAAATGACAAACGTGCAAATCTTTTTATTGCAATTTGAGCGAATTTAAGATGTATTGGTACAGGTACGAACAATGCTTGTGCTTTTTAGAGATGTGCGAATTATTCGAATACGAATCAACTCACATCAAATCAGATAAGATTCGATTCGGATTTGAATCTTTATGATTCGAAATCAAAATATTAAAAAATTTTGAATTTAAGAAATCCGAATACGAATCACATATATTGAACTTCATAAAATATATTTAAAATGACTTTGCATCATATAATCAATGTTATTTTTCTTACGTACAAAGATCTTTTTTATTATCTATTCAATTTATTTTATTATTTATTAATATTAAAATTTGACGTAACAATAATTAAAAGTTACGTTTAAACAATTCAAATTGATTTAAATCGATACGATTTGATTCGATTTGGCATCGAAAAATCTTCATTTGCATACTTTTTACTTTTCGAAAAATTGCTCATGAAACGTAGATTTTAAATGATAATAATTACAGATACATTTAACTGTTTACCATTAGAACTAATAGAATGGCATAGTTAAATGCGTGTAGTCGTTTGTTCTAATCAGCATTTATTAACATAGTTAAAACGCTATCAAGATCTAGTCGGTGCCAGGCTCAAATAGATTTTACTTGGAAATTGCTTCATTGCGTAGCTGTTACAGCATCTATGCGCGCATTAGATCATATCAACGTAATTCGCGGTGACCTTTAAGATCAGAGAGGATCTTAAAGGTCACCGCGTAAAATTTTGTGCGATGGCTGGACCAGTACTGCAACCTTACCAAAGGCAAGATACGCAATATATTAGGAGCGATAAATTATGTATAACGCAATACCAAAGTAAGCGCACACCTCGATAACTTGTATTGCAATACGAAACTAAGAATAGTTTAAATGATTTTACGAGGCACAGTGAAACCTTCTTGTTTTCGTTTGCAGACAGTATTTTTAGATCAAGTAATAATTGAAAACAAGATTTTTCGCACTATAGCGTATAAAATCAAGTTTTCTTGGAATCTATTTCATAAAATATTACATTTTCAGAAAATATCTAAAGAATAAGAATATGAACATGTTTAATAAATTTTTAAATTATTGCAGATGATAGAACTTTCGTGCGAGTTAATTGTTGCAATGAAAAAATTTCAAGTATTATAAAAAAAAGTTATTTCCTGCCCAATTAAATTCTATATGTAACATTTTTCTATGATACAAATCTATGTATCAATTAAAAAGCTTAGAAATAACGATACAAATATCATTTGCAAAGAAATATTGCAAAGGAAAATGATTGTAAAATTTTTCTTATTATAGTTATCGCACTTAAGAATGTTTGGCTCTACAATACCAGTTAAAAGTTATCGAAATTTAAAAAATTGCAAGCTTCTTAAGTTTTTCTTTTTTTCTAATCAATAAAAAATTTTAGTCGAAAATGTCTGGCCTTTAGTTTTGAAATCAGATGCAAAGAAGACAATGAAAAATCTGGCTTATAATGACTTATACATATAGCGAAAATGACCCTATTTTGCTATAATTTTTAAATAAATAACTTTTAAATAAGTAAGCAGATTCAAATGAATATTTGAACGAATATTTATTAGAATTTTATTTGTATTTGTAAAAAATTTAATTAATTCGTAACGAAAGACTTGTTCATCGAATTTGTAAATGAGTGTTACAAAACGCGATTTTAGGTAAGAATCAAGGGCAAACAAAAAATTAAAAACTTTTAAATCAATAAGAGAATTATGCTCAAATTTTACACAGATACTCAAACTTAGTGCATTCTTTGACAAAAAAAGAGAAATACTTGTTACAAGTTTCCCTTCGGTTGCAATTACATTGCTAATAATAGAGACATTAATCTTTTATAGGAACAACCTGAAGGTAACCGGAAGGAAACTGTTTCCCGGGCAACTGAACAACAACGTATGGAATTTATTAGTATAAAATTTACAATAACTTGTTATAAATAATTGCGCACAATCATACATGGTATACGTTGCCGACAACATCATAAGTAAAATCGAAAGCTGCTTTCCTCAATAAATGTAGTAACTCAGGCACTTTTATCAAATTGATAGTAACATACGGGAAACTTGCTATCTGGGAAAATAATAGTAAAACAATGTATAAAATTAAAAAATTTTTGATAATACTTTGAGATGTGACGTATACATCCTTAATACTATCCATGTTTTTTAGATATTTGCCTTTTCTCTTCGATTATTAATATATAATGTATTAGTTTCTTTTCGGATTTTTTAATTGTTTGTACTGCAAAAAATATATTCTGACAGTAAAAGAATTCCGAGAGCTTTGCATGCAATGTTGCATAAAACAATTGATCCGACACATCATTTTCAGAACAATACAGCAAACATAATTACCGTCCTTCAATACGCATGCAGAAAAGTTATTAGCTGATAAACGTGAGAAACGGATTTTTTTTAGCTCGTAATGCCCGATCCATAACAGCCGAGTCAGACCTTGTGTTTTTCTCGTTGCGAAATGTCGCGAGGAGGATGATTCATGACGATAAGATAACGTTTACGATCCTTTATAATTGTTGACAAAGGCAGCCCACATACTCGCGACCATTAACGAAAATCAATTATTATATCCATACACGAAGAAGTAGAGCTGGCCGCGTGAAATATTCTTGCTTTTCGCAGAACAGTTGCTTTACTTGGATTCTAAACATAGCTCGATCTTGCGCGGCGAAATATGTAGATTACTGACGGTCTAGCTGTTCATGTTTATTAAAATGTTCAAGACAAGTCGCACATCGTGAACATTTAAAGAACAATTAAAGACAATAAAAATTGAAGTTCATGCGTGATATCGAGTAAGATAAATTAAAATTTAGAAAAAAAATTTGTTTTGCAATCAATTTCGGAATGCCATTAAAAAAATTTACAATAGAAAATATTTAACAAGGTTTATTCAAATTTTGTAAAAGAATTCCATGAGAATTCCCGAATTTTCCATAAATTTTATTCCAGATAAGATTTCCAGTAAGAGTAGAGAATTTTTAAATGCATCTTTTAAAATAATTATATTATATCAAAATAGAAAATGCGGCAAATACGAGTCAAGCGCGGTCGACGGAACGCAGGAAATAATAACTATAAAAGTTATACATCACATAAGACTTTAATAATCATTGGACATTTCGGCTCATCCTTCGAGTCATCTTCAGCATGAGTTAACAGTGATATGATAAGGAAGGAAGCCCTTCGCCTCAACATCAGCGGCTTCGTTCCTTATTATATCACTGTTAACTCATGCTGAAGATGGCTCGAAGGATGAGCCGAAACGTCCAGTGATTATTAAAGTCTTACGTGATATATAACTTTTGTAGTTATTATTTACTGAACACCGTCGATTGCGCTTGACTCGTATTTGCCGCATTCTCTATTGTTATTTAGACATTTTTACGAGTCTTATATTTATTTTATTATACCTTTTAATATTCTTTAATCATACAATCACAAAAAGATAAGCTAGTTAAATTTTAATTATTAAATCTGGGAAAGAACTTAAAAAAAAAAAAAAAACAATATGAACTAAATGGCACATAACCACCTGTCTGCAATACACGGATCAAATTCAATGAAGTACATACAGAACTCGAAAGGATGATAAAACACACAACGTTTAATTTAGAACGACATATTGTCTTCTGTTATTACTGATTTTTCAAATAAAAACTCGTGAGAATGTACATAAATGTACATGAATGTGTATGCCATATTTATTGCTAATCGATTGTCGATATTTTGTATTATTAAGAAAAAATAAAAAAAAACAATGTTATCAGAAATACAGAGATAGAATTTTTTAAAATGTTTTTGCGTTTTAAATCCGACAATCATATCACGTAGTTCGCAGAAATGAAAAATTTAAAAATTGATATAAAAATATTAAGCACCAACATTCACTTCGATTGAGAAATACCACTTTGCTTTTATTTCTTGTGTTAAATTTAAAAATAAAAATTTCAAAAGACTTTCTAAGTATCAATAAAATTCCATCAAAATCATAAGAAAATCATAATTTTCAAAGGTAAAAAGTTCTCTAAAATTTCAGATTTTCTTTAGATTTTTCGTTTGTTTCTAATAATAAAACCCTTGTTTAATAGCAAAAATATTTTATACTATTATTTATTACATGTATTTAATGTAATACATGTTTAAGTTGTTGCGGATGATAAATGATAAACTTTGGACAAACTTTTGAAATGAAAAAAATTTTAAATACTTTATTAAATATTTATTGACAATTAAATCTATGTGCAATACTTTTCTCAAATTTGTGTAACAATTAAAAAGATTAGAAATAAGGATATAAACATATTAAACTGTCATATAAAATGTTGCATTAAGCCAAACATTTACTAAGAGATATTGCAAAGTATTAACACTAGAATAACTAGCGTTATTTTAGTGCATTTAGCTATCTTATATGCTTCAAAATGAACGTGGTTGATTGAAAATAAATTGCCATATATAATGCTTTTATCTTGACAAAAGTCTATATATAAGTCTAAAAGTTAATATAAATTACAAAAAAACAATAATTTCGGTAATATAAAATGTGAAATAATTATGGATATTTTGAGTTTTACACTCAAGGTTTGAAAAAAAATTGAAATTTTGTAAAAGAATTTCATGAATATTCCCGGATTTTCCAGAAAATTTATGTCAGGTAATATTAGAGAATTTTTTAATGCAACTTTTAAATTTATTTTATTATACCTTTTAATATTCTTTAATCATAGAATCATAAAGAAAAGCCACTTAAATTTTTATTATTAAATCTGGGAGAAAAAAAAAACAATATGAACTAAATGACACGTAGCTATCTGTCCACAATATATATTTTTCAAAAAGACCATCTCAGTTTTTTGGGAGTTTTATGCGTTTTTATTTTGTATAGAGAGTCCACTAATGATTAACAAAATTCGCTATTTAATTCTATTTTGAATTAATCAATCTCAATTTAATTAATTTAATTTAATTTATTAATTAACAGACGTACACTACCGTTCATTAATTTCAATACACTTCCAGATTAGTTGATTTCTCTATAAAAGATGATACGTGTGTTTTACACAGAAATAAGTATCTCTACTTGCTGTTATGAACACTTTCAGAACTTGCATGCATCGCTACGTATTTATAGATTATTTATTAAAAAATTATTAAAAACTTCACTTTTCGAAGAAACTGGATTAACAGTTGGTTAGTATCTGATCCATGGAAATAAATAAAATACCTGCGCAAGATCATGAAGTGCTCGTAGTAATATCAGATATACGTGCCCAATGTTATTTTAAAATCGATTCGTCAACATATACACAGTGAAAGAACTTCGGTATTCGCCTTGTATTGTGATACTATGAAAACTTGTTAAAACGTAAAGTGGTCTCGCAAATGGCTCTCAAGAAGTTATCAATTGAAAAACTATCTGCCATAGTCGTTTTAAGAAATGCAGGGCATAGTTTACCTAAAATTGCTCGGTTGGAGAAGATTTCTCTTGATGGCGTACAATATACTCTTGTATATTGAAATTAATGAGCGGTAGTTTACATATATCTATGTAAGTCATTCTATACCAAATCGACCAGTTTGGACTTGACCATTTTTTATTCATTTTTTTTTGATAAAAAATAATTCTACTGTAAAGGTCTTGAAAAGTTCATTACATAATAGTAAATTTTTTATACATTTTATCAAAAAAATTAAAAAATGGAATTTTTAACTACAATTAATATTTAAAGAACGAAAATTAAAGTAAAAAGATTAAGCAAATTATTTCAATAAAAAGATATAAAAAAAGATTTTATTGAGTAAGTTTTTTAAAGTGTATTCTATCGAATTTTATTGGTTTGGGTCCATCTCGCTAAATCCTGTCTACAATACCAGCTAAAAATTTATCGAAATTAAAAAACTCTAGACTTTTCAGGTTTATTCCTTTTTCCTAATAAATGATAAAAATTTTGGTTGTGAATGCCCGAATTTTGAAGTCTTGAAAAATCAACTGTACAAAATAAAAAATAGAAAATTTGACTTATAATAGCTTGCGTAGCGAAAATGATTATATTTTGCTGCAATTTTAAGTAAACAACTTTTACACAAGTGGATCCAAATATATTTTTGTATATTTATTTGTTTTATTAATATATATAAAAAATTTCGATTTAATTCGTAATGTTACTTCCTCTATCAAAACAAATAAGTAAGTACTATAAAATTCTAGTTTTAAAAGCTTGGAAAAAATTGGAGCTTTTTCACTGATTTTCTCAGTTGTTGAATTTTTCCAATAAAGCTCCGTTTTTTTCGAGCTTTTAAAACTATATACAAAAGATTTTACATAAGAATTAAGAGTAAATAAAAAATTAAATAACTTTTAAACTAGTGAGAAAATTATGCTCAAATCTTACACAGATATTCAAACGTAATAATAGAACAATCTATAAAATTTTTATATACTAATACTTTGAGATATAACACATATGAAGTTGCTCGTTTTAACGTTAAGAAATTGATTACGGTATTTTAGATAAAAAAAGTTCCTTGATGGAATTCTCCTTAAAAAAACGAAAAGCTTTTGCCTGAGAAAATTGGAGTCTTATAAGAAGCTACACGTGACGTCATTAGATTTGAAAATAATTGGAACAATATCAATATATACATGCGCTGTAGAAAATTTACATTCGTATTTATCCGCATTCCCATGATTAGAAACGTGATACCCAACGCCTTTCTTTGTGCCTTATTACAGACACAAATTAATGCAGCGAAACGCGAGTATACACCTGCTTAAGTCGGCCGTGAGTATACGAGAGAAGAAATTAAAACCACGGCGCGTGAATACATTTTATTGCCATAACACAGAGATTCTCATTTGCGTCTCGGATCGCAAACTCAGCCCTGTCAAAGACTCTAGACGGCCGACATCCCGGTATCGAGTATGTACACGTCAATAGCTGCGTCTTAACATGCCTTTCATGCGGTAAAGCTCCGTTTTGGGAAAATTCAATCGTCAGCAAAGATTAATAATATATTCGGATGATCACGCGACAATGAGGCAATAAGCATGCGGCGTCGGCTTCGTTCACAGCAATCGAGGCAACGACAGTCTCTTACATTTGCAGCATCGGCGTGCGCGTATTCTGTCCGCTTCTCTGTTCTTTCTCTCTCTATTACTTTTTTTTTAGCGATGATGACAACGCGTGAGCACGCGCGCGATCGCGAGACACTGTGATCGAACACTGCCGTCCAACTGCTGCCAGCACTGCTCGCGCTGTAGTACTGTTTCGGCCAATCAATTGGCGCGACGGACGGACTCGGAGTCGCGTGAAGTTTGCCAGTGTTGCTAGACGAGTTGCTTTCTTCGCGCATGTGCGACGTTTCGATAGCGTATCCAGATTCCAGCGGTGTATATGTTATATGGCGCAAGTTTTTGGGCACAATATTAGAGATTAGTTATTTTTATAATTATATTTATAATTATATATTTATATATACATCTTTATATATATCTTCTATATAGATATACAAGATGTTCCGAAATTCACGAATCAAAATACTATAGCAGTCGAGAAAGTTCTCGAAAAATGATTGTAAGTAATTGTAAATTTCGATTTGAAATAGTAGTTTTTGAGATGTAATAAGATTTAAAGAGCTGGCCAATCACAAATTACTTTTAATCATGAATATTACTATCCTATAAGCGCATAATATTATTTAAATATTATTCCTGAAATATTATTTAATATTAAAGAGCTTTTTGTTAGGTTATCATATGAATGTTGTATATGAATATTATATTAGAAGTAAATATTATTTATTTCGATATTTTAAATTATTTCAATCCATTTGAGTCCATTTGAATTAAAAAATACTCCGGAATTTTAAAGCGAGAACTCGATAAATTAAAATAAATTACAATTTTCAATTTATTTGAATTTATTTTTGTTTGCTGGATACTTCTTGAAATAAAAATCTACAGAAAATTATTTTTTACTTAATTTTTCGAGAATTTTCTAAACTATTTTGATTAATGAATTTCGGAATACTTTATATATCTGATATTTGACTAAGTTTCAAAAAATGTTTGGAAACATGTAAATACGGGGTGCTTAGAACACCCCTTTTGTGATTTTTCCAACGCGCATGTATAAGAAAAAGCGACTGAAGCGTCACCTGGCGGCGAATTACCGACGTTGGAGATGGTTGAAGACGTTGCGGTCAGCTGATCGCGTGAAGTTGCCTGCGGGTAGCCAGCAGTAGCCAGTGTCAGTGCGCGTCTATTGTTGTGGCGTTTCTTCTCGTTCTTCTCGTATTACTCTGTTCTATTTCAGTCTCGCCTCCAGCTCCCGCGTCTCTTCCAGTCTTCCGTGAAACTCGTCTCGTCCTTCCGTGAGGTAGCTCAGACGACGGGAGACTCTCGCCATGGGTCTCGTGTGTTCAACAGCTCAGGTAGGGCGACACAAATCGGAGATAACCACCACGTAACTCTGACTCATCTTTCCTAACTCTTTCCCTTCCACTTTCCTCTCCACTTATCGAAAACGGCAACGCGTTTTTTCTTTTTCTGAAATTCAATGCAGCGATATTTATAGCGTTTTATTATAATTACGCCTTAATTGTAGTTACATTCCGTGGTTGGCCTCAAAAACAGTCGCGTTCGTTTACTGCCTTTGTGGACAAAGACATCTTAGGCTTGATTGTTTCATTTCTTTTAACGCAATTGAACCTATTACAATTCTTTCACTTTGATACATGTCGTAGAAAAGTTTGCAGAGACACGAGTGGGTTGTTAAATATCTAATTACTTCGTCGTGTTTGTTATTTGATTATATATATGTATACATGTCTCATATTGATTTTAATATACATACAAAGTGTAGTGTGTCAGCGCTATTTTTAAAGATCCCTTAGAGCATGATAAAAATACTACAACCCTATTAAAATAAGATTATTTGTATGAAATATCTGTTATTATAAGTTTTTGTTTTATTAATTTACAAATTACTTCAGGAATTCAGGCTCTACATTGCTCTCTTTTGTCACAGCTTGCGTGCTTGTGCGGCAGCGCAGCTTGTAGCTTCTGTTGCTCCCAATGTCCCTCATGCAGGAACAGTACGAGCACTCGCATCATGTATGCGCTGCTCTTGCTGCTGGGTACCATCGCCGCCTGTATCACTCTGGCTCCTGGTCTCGAAAGTGCTCTCAAAAAGGTAATGTCGGGGACAAAATCTAAAATAAGAAGTGAATTAATGTTGCATTCAGAGAAAAAGACACAGTGGTGAAAACTAGAATAGTAACTCAGTAATAACTACATAAGTTTTATATGTAAAATTAATATATATATAATTCAATAAATTATTTTATATTTACTGCAATTGAAGCCTTGGTTAAAAAAGTACATTTAAAAATATAGATTGGGTTATCGCAACAATATTTATGAACTATTAATTTATAGTAAGAAAGTATCTCGATTATAATTATATATAATTATTGTATAACTACGAGTATAGTGTAGCACCCTAAGTAGGGATGAGTATGACGTCATGAATGACAACGAAAGATCCTGAGTTTGAATTTTAATCGGTTTCGTTATTTTTTCCATTGCTTACATTTTTTTATTATTATTTTGTAATTTATCTAAAGATTTATTACAAATAGTTAATTATTAAATGTTTTCTTAGTTTAGGTAACTTATTTATTGTTCAAACGTATACAATAAGACGAAGAAGATCGTGAAAATGGCAAAGAAAAAAATTAAATGTAGAACGATGTATATAAGCGCGATAAATAGTACGTAAAAAATAACATAGACATTCATTGATATTTAAATTGAAATGTATTGTACATTTCAGTTCTTCCTTCGAGCCATCTTCAGCATATGTTCAAAGTAGTTGCAGTACAATTATGCATTACTACTAAGTTGGAAAGCTTTGCAGAAGAAATATCAAAATATGCGAGTTGAAGGTGACTCAAAGAAAGAATCAAAATGTATATTTCAATTTAAATATCAATGAATGTTTTCATGTTAGTTTTGCACACTTTTACCGCGCCTGACTCGTATCCGTCGCTTTACGTTTAATTTTTTCTTTATTATTTATTGTTCTTATTGCAATTTTACAATATAGTTGAGGTACTATTTGTCCACAAATTTTTAGTATGATTTTTTTTCTCTGAGTAGAGGAAAGTCGCTATCACTGACATAGCCCTCCTAAAGCAGCATCCCCTTATTTCTTGGAAATCAAACATTACATTGTATTAATACTGATAAAAACATGATTTATTTAGATAGTTAAAGAAATAAAAACTATAGTTTATACATTCATGATTTTTTTCTATATAAAATCTGTTAAAAATAAATTCTTGAGACATGAGAATAAAATCCACAATTTTCTTTTGCAAATTACATAGTTTAAACAATAGTGAGTATATTATTGGTAATATTATATCATTTTACATGTTTATAGCTTCTTAAAAATTTTATTTATACATGTATGTGTATACATATAAACAAAAAAATTTTTTTTTCCATATTTTCTCGTAGTGAGGTTTGAAACATAAAATCTGAACAGTATAAACCAGTACACTTCTTCGTAAGAATAGAAAATAACGAATAACTTTAACTATAATGTTGATAGATGTTTCATGATTTTTTTTACATTTTCTTTAATACTTTAAGGTAGGAAAAATAACGTCAGATGCAACAGATCTACAAATACACTAAGGTGCAAAAAAAACTTATAAAGTGGAAGGGCTTAATTCTAGCTTTCCAATTTTATGAACTTTGTTATTTATTTATTTATGTGATTTTTAAAACAGGTCCCGTTCTGCGCAAACAGCTCCCGTTACGTTCCATCGGAGATAGAACTTTGGGATTGTAAAAACGCAGTCGGTTATTTGGCAGTCTATAGAATATGTTTTATTCTCGCCTTGTACTTCTTTTTGATGTCCGTGATCATGATCAGGGTGAAAAGTTCACGGGATCCACGGGCGCCCATACAAAATGGGTAAATCAGTCACGATATTACATCTAAAATTATAACGTAACTTGTGACATTTACATGATACGTATTCTCAGATTCTGGGCAATCAAGTATCTTTTGATAATCGGTGGGATGATTGGCGCTTTCTTTATCCCGGAAAGATCCTCATTCGGAGCTACTTGGATGTATTTCGGGATGCTTGGAGGTTTCCTTTTTATAATTATCCAGTTGATTCTGATCGTTGACTTTGCCCATTCCTGGGCTGATGCTTGGGTAGGAAATTATGAGACTACCGATTCGAAAGGATGGTAAAGATCTCTATAATAATATAAATACACAATTGCATGGCATAGATGTTTTTGTTATCAAATGTATGAAATACGTTTAGGTACGCAGCACTGTTGGGTGCAACTTTCTTCAATTATGCTGTCTCTATTACTGGAGTGGTGCTACTTTACGTATATTATACGCATGTGAGATCATTAATTATACGTCTTTATCTATAGGGTGTTTACTACAGGGAAAAACCAGGAAAATTTGTCAAGGATTTTCAGGGGGTTTCTTTTTTTATTCTTGAAAATTATGGGATTTTTATGAGATTTTATTGGTTTATCAGGAGGAAATTTTTAGAATTTTATTTTTAAATTTAAATGTTATCTCTTTCTGCCAAAATCATTTCTTTGATTATTTTGTCTTCAGAAATGCAAAATATTGGCAATTGATAATGAATACGGCATACAAATTCACGTACGTTTTCATATGACTTGTGAGTTATAAAAAAATCAATGACAATAGAATACAATATGTCGTTCTAAATTGACGTTACGTGTTTAATCATCTTTCGAATTGTAGTTCCGGTAAACTAGATCTGTGTATCGCGGACAGATCGTTGTATGCTATTTAGTTTATATTATTTCTTTTTTGTTCTTTTTCAGATTTAATTCGAAACTTAAGTGGCTTTTCTTTGTGATTGTATGATTAACATTAAAAGGAACATTATAAAGCGCATATAATATAATAAATTTATTTAAAAAATGCATTAAAAAATTCTGTAATTTGTGTAAATTTGAATAAAGAATTCCAGGAAAATTCAAGAATTCTTAGGGAACTCTTTTACAAAAATTTGAGTAAACACCCTGATGTAACTTTAAAAAATAGAATGTAATTATTTGTTTCATATTACAGCAAAGTACGTGTGCCCTGAATAAGTTTTTCATTTCGTTTAATTTGATTCTGTGCGTCATTACCGGTATCGTGTCAATTTTACCAACCGTACAAGAATATCAGCCACGATCCGGACTTCTTCAGTCCTCTGTGGTAACATTGTACGTGGTATATCTAACGTGGAGCGGTATATCAAACAGCCCAGGTAAATGCCGATGATTTATGGTAGAAACTGAAGTCATTATTGGTCAGCGATCTTTATATTTTATTCTCGATTGTTATCACTTGAACTTACAGATCGTGACTGTAATCCTGGTTTCATCCCTGGCTTATCCGACTCACAAAGTTCGACGTTCGATAAGGAGAGCATCATTGGACTTATAATATGGTTTAGTTGTGTTTTATACAGTTCCTTACGTACGGCGTCCAAATCATCGAAGATTACAATGTCCGAAAATGTATTAGTTCAGGATAATGGAGCTGGTAAATATTTGAATGTTTGGTGTGTGTGTTTAATAACTATACTCATCTGAAAGCGTGCAATTCCTCCTTTTAGAAATCTTAACTGTGAAAGTATCTTTCTAAATGCACTGTAGTAGTATCTATTACTCCTTTTTGTATTAAATATTAATCTTTCTATAGTTAGGAATGCGGGAGAGCAGTCTCTTATCGGCAATGAAGGTAGGCACACACTACTTTATAAATAGAATTCATTTTTTAATCATGAATCATGATCATTATTTCTATTTTTAAAAATATATACTCATATGTTTATATACTTACACAAATGAAGTTACTGAATGATTTACATATAGATAATAGAAAATATTTTCTACATTTTATAATTATGTAGTGTGAGTAACTAGATTTACTCAGTAGTTAGTGTGTGTTTACCTTTATTCCCTTTCTTATTACATTTATTTGCTATCGCAAACATATAATTTTTGTAATAATAAAATTAAGTATTGAATATTGCAAGTTAATTTCAAAATTTTCCTACAATTTTAGTACGTACGTGATGAGAAATGATATCTATGCACACACATGCATTTTACAGCATGCTGTCCAAGACACATTTACGAAAACCAGTGTTTGCTTTGTAGTATTTTTATTTGCAACTTAGTAGCTTTTTCTTTTACGTTATTTCTCGTTTTCCTAAATGTAACCAGATTATACTCCAGTAGAAGGACGCAATGCCGATGCGGAGGATGGGAACGATGCCAAAGTTTGGGACAATGAGGAAGAAAAAGTGGCGTACAACTGGAGTTTCTTCCATCTCATGTTCGCCCTTGCCACTTTATATGTTATGATGACACTTACGAATTGGTACAAGTGCGTATCTGTAATATGTTATAATGTTAAACTTATTTTACGTTATACATATTTTAATATGCATCAATGTCATTCTATATATATTGATATTTCAACAGACCGAACTCCAGTCTGGAAACATTAAATGCTAACACTGCTTCGATGTGGGTGAAGATTATTTCTTCATGGATGTGCTTGTCTCTTTATGTATGGTCGCTGGTAGCGCCTGCTGTATTCCCAAATAGAAATTTCTCGTAAACTTCTGGATTTATTGTAAGCCCGAAATTTAGGAGTTTGTGAAACAGGTATTTATGATTCGATATTGCAATGTATTATATATGATAAGTGGGTAAACAAATATCTATGTTTTAATGTAATTTAAAAATCTTGTGTTACAGACATTTCTCTGCTTATGATCTAACATTGAAATGCTAATTATGATTACATTTAAGCCAAATAATGCAATATGAAATATTGCGCGTTAAAATATACTGATATATTCCTAAGAAGTAGACATCTATATACAAGTAGACATTCTATTTGCTTCCTCAGCAATTACGTATTTAACATAGATATGTGCAGAATGGGCTGCATGTAATATTTAGTTACTAAATTTCTCTTTATTAACTTCTATTAATTTTTAGATTATATGCAAGACAATGTAACTGACTCGATTGATTATCGTGCGCATGCGCGTGCGTTGTTCTGAGAACTAACAGTTATATTATCGTATGCTTTGTATATTCTAAAAATCAGTTCTATTAATGCCATAAATATAATTAGATGTATAAAATTACGGTATAAAAAAGATATGATAGGAAAATGACATATTTGTATAATAAAATCACATATTTATTGATAAGGAAAATTACATATTTGTATTTATAAAAAAAATTATATATTTAATATAAAATTTATGATTGTTTGAAAAATTATTTCAGCATCTATTCGATTTTCCGTACTATGCAATACATTGCATGTACTCAAGTAATATTGCTGTACCACTGATGCATTTATAACTAGTTTATAATTGATAATTAACGCATAAATATGCGTTATTGCAATACATTAATTGCATATATATATATATATATTCCTATCAAACATGATCGTATTCGTATAATATGGCACAATTAAATACATTTGACGTGTTGCTTATTAAAAGTTGTAGCGTTTAAATATTACTTTATTCAGAGGATGATTACAAGAACTGTATTTTATTTATTATTGATACATTTATTTTGTTGTCCTTCAATTATCGATTCTTTCTTTCAGTTATTGTTTTATGCTTTTATTTTCAGCTAAAACAGCCTCAGTTTAGAGCTTTCTTGTAATATCATCCACCTATTATAAAACGTACATAACTACCACTGTAAAAGAAGTTAATGAGAACTGATCTTGCGAATGAGTACTGTTAAGGATATAGGATTAGATAATTGCCGTATGTGATAATTTTTTGCAATTCTATAATACATAAAAAATTATTCCTTAAAATAATTTTCCTGAAGTGTTTACGTAACTGTATGTCTACCAAGAAATTCCCTTTTTGTTAATATTTACGATACGAAAATTTCTCTGCTGTTTTATCTATTTTTTTAAATCAATAAAAGAAAGATATATGTAAGTATATTTCACTTATATAGATATAGCTATGTAAATACACTTAAATTGTCACAGTTATTGTGAGCTACTGTAAGGCAGCTTTGTGTAAATCAATTATTTTAATTTTATAAAAAGCATTTTATATAGGAAAAAAGATGTAACAATTATATGATTATATTCGGAACATTGTATGGTAAAATTTAAACCTTTTTTTCCAATAAAACTCGAAACAATAGACTTTAGTTTTAAGCTTCTCCTGTATGTGTATTTATGTATATTGTAATGAATGTGAATCGAAATATTTATCTTATTTTATGCAATGTTCCGCGTGAAAACAGTATCGTATTCAAGAAGAAATATATGTAAGTTTTATTTCTTGAACGATGTATGTAATATATATAAAAGTAAAGAAAACATGTTAAAATTATATGAAATGTGTTTAATTTAATACTATTAACACAATAATACAATTAATAAAATAATTACATTTTAGTGGCCATGATTTTCTGAATAATTTTTTTATTTCTAGTCAGAAAATATTTGTATGTGAAATCATTTCATGTCATGTCTTTCCTCATCGATACGTAATAAAATAATCTGTATCATTTGATTATTATAAAGTAAATGTACTAATAGTAATTTAATACTAATAGTATTAAATTACTATAATTGCTTACATTTTTCATTAACTACGTGTCTGATATGTAGTTACAAAAAATGTTTGCCTCTATTATTATTTATTTTTTTAAATATTCTACATTATTAATTAGTATCTTCATAGCTTATACAAGGATTAAAGCATGCAATACCAATCCCCGTTTGTATCATGAATTATATGACAGTATATTGCTTGAATGGAATATTCTTTCTTAAGTTTATTGCTCGAAAATTAACGAGAAACTAATATTTATAATTTTTTATAGCCATGTTTAAAACTATATAGAAATATAGTAAAAATATTTTTAATTACATAGTGAGGTCGATAAATATTTACTTAAAAAAAAATTTTTTTAAATATAAATACACTTCATTTCTACACATCCTAATTACTTTCTTATGTGAAACAATTTGAATTAATTTTTATAAAATCTAATTTTTTATCATAATTTCTTTTTTCTAATATTTCGCAGCCTACTTAATGTTTACACATTATATTAAAAATTATTAAAAATTTAATTAAAAAACGCTATGTACAAAGCTGCAGACGAGCTATTGCAAACAAGCTAAAATATATGGTCAAAATTAAAATAAAATATAATAAAAATGAAAATTATTCCACTTTGGATGATTTTGTTACATCCTTTTTCAACGTTGGTTTTTTCAATATGTAATTTTTTATATTCTGGAATGGCGTGTCGAACAGCAACGTGAGCACTATTGATGCGAAAAGAATCCACGTTATCTCTTTTATATTTAGCTGAAACAAATTACAGACGTTTAAAACAATATTGTGTTTAATTAAATAATTTCGTCAAGTATGAATAAAACGGGCAAGACGTTGGAAAAAATTAATTAACTTGTTTTAAATACAAGACTTACCATTATCCTGAAGAATTCATAGTGTTCCGCGGTGCGAGTTTGCCCAACATTGTAGAAATATATTGGGAATTGCGTTAAGTATACAGCGTAACTAATCCTTGTGGTAACAAGAAATCCTCGCCAAGAGGCTAATTTGCTCAAGAATCCTGTGATTCGACATACATTATTTGAAATACATTATTCGAAGATAATTGCTAGAGATGTGCGAACAATTTGAATACAAATCGAATCAAATAAAATTCGATTCGGATTTGAATCTGTATAACTCAAATCTAAATTATTTGAAAATTTCGAATTTAAGGAGTTTGAATTTTGTATTAAAGACTTAAAGAAGTACGAATGACATATATATCGACAATTTTATAAATTTATATTTAAAATGGGTATATTATATATAATCAATATTTTTTTTTATTATCTATATTTTTGTTAAGAAATTCAATGTAACAATAATTATAATATTAATTAAAGTTGTGTTTTATCGGTTCGACTCGATTTAATTTGATTCGATTCAGATTTGAACAAAGAAATGAAATTCGATTCGATTCGACGTAAAAAAATCTCTGCACATCTCTAATAATTGCTATTTGTAAAATATTAATTTTGCGATGTCAATGCGACGATTTGATAATTACCGTTTGAACTGCCGGTGTGTTGCATTATTACTATCCAAATATGCAGGCTGCACCATCCGATGGGAGCGAACGCGTTGTAAGTAGCCGCGTGAATCGGATTGTACACGTAATCGATAGAGCCCATTTTAGAGGGCCCGATAAAAGCCGCCAGGAACATTAAGCTACACACGATCCAGCCTGTGTAGAGAGTTGTCTGAAAACATTGAAAATTAATGGATTCAGTTGCGCGAGTGTCGTGCACCACGCGTAAACACTGAAAAAAATGTCCAGAGACTCGGAGTAGCCTCCCAGTAAACGAAAATGGATTGAAAATTTGTAATCCATTTTAATTCATTTAAATACATTTTGGATTAAAAAACAGCAGTTAAGTCATTTCAATCCTATGTCATGGATTAAAATGGATTGGATAATCCGTGAAAACTTCTTTTAGATTAAAAAAATAAAAATCACTTTATTTCAATCCCATTTCATGGATTAAAATGGATTATATAGTCCGCATAACATTTTTGAATTGAAAAAAATAGAAATCCAGTAATTTCGATTTTACTTCACAGATTAAAATGAATTCAAGGAATTCTTAAACTTTAATTAGATAGAAATGAATTCGTGTGGTCACTGTCGAATTCAAATTCTTGATTGTAATCCATTTTTATCAATTTTAAATATTTTGAATCCATTTTCATTTACTTGACTATTAAAAAATAACATACAGATATTTACGATGATTCAGATTGGACAAATTCGATCAAGGTTCATTGGAAATAAGTTATCGGAACGAACGGAAATGAACAGAAAAGAAATATCTATTCATCTTTTGAATAATCTATTCATTTTTATGAACGTTCAGATGATTTTATTCTTAATGAACCGTGATCGGATTTTTATCTTATCGTAAATATTCGTATGTTACTTTTTGAAAATATAACTCGATCAGACAGTTTTCTTAGTTCTTTCTTACAATTAATATAACGACTACTCACTGTGCTCAGCTTAAAATCTTTGGGTATATTCCGCAGCAAGTAACCCGTGAAAATACCGATGATGTAAACGGTTAATCTGTGCGACGGTAATGTGTAAGAGTAATCAGCAGTGTCGAATAATTGTCTTATCCTGCGTGAGAGAGAATGGGATATAAATAATACGTAATCGGAATTTCTTCTTGTTGCAACGCAAACGTTGATTTACTTACGACGTGCCGTAGTACACGTAATTGTTGAGATCTTTGGTATATGTGACGTAGAATCTTAATATCGTAGATATCGAGGCTATTATACAGAGTACAATGGCGCCGATCTTTGGCTTTTTATACAGAAACATCACCAGCAGAGGTGAAATCGCGAACAGCTGCGTGTCTATTCCTATATGATGCGTGTGCGTAAGACACTGAAAGCAGAGAATGCCTATTTACCCTGGTGTAAATTTTTCTTATAATTTTTATACGAATTGGAACATTTTTCAGAAATATTGAGAAAATCTACATCTTCTCTCGAAATATTTCATACATACAAATTCTAAAAGAAATAAACACATCGATTATGAAATGACGTTATTAATATTCTAAAAGACGGCTGAATCTTTTTGAACTTTTTTTTTAAATTAATCGTGTGTGTGTGTTTTACATTTTTATCCTCCGCATAGCTACTAGTAGATTTGCTTCATATTCGAATAGTTTGCACATCTTTAATAGCTATAGGGGCGACCGGGGCTAAATGACACCAGGGGCTTATTGGCTATGTGCTCTTTTTTAGTATTTATCTTGAAACAAATAGCGAAAACAAAATCGCGAAAT
>QKQZ01032532.1:0-14664 GCA_003595255.1 Solenopsis fugax | reverse complement strand
GTCTGGTGTATATCTGGTGACTGTTGCCGCTCGATATTCCTTTTTTCTCTTTTTCTTTGGGGAAACCAAGACAACCGGGCGACTCCGGACAACTATTATGGCGTGTTTGAGCGGCGGCTAAATGGGGGCCGATGGACATTTTCGCGTGACCTTGTCCCTCAGGAGGGAACCGGGCGCAGGTCCGGTCTTCTGCAAGATGGAGACATCCGCCAGGTTCCGACAGCTGAAGACGGTGAAGCTGAGTTGCGAGACGACCTACCGACTCGACATCAGCTTCAAGCCGCCACAACTGCTGCAGTGGGTACAGTGAATGTGCAATTTTACATATGTACATCGGACGCCTCATCCTGCCCTTTATCCTCTCTCCCTTCAATCAGACACCGGGTTTTCTTTCCTCGGGAGGACGGTAGGACTCCGCATCGCGTGATTTCAATGATCGGTGGTTAGCCACAATCAGTAGTTATTATTGGTTTTATTTAACAAAAGTAAATATATGTGGAACTGGATATATCTGGATGTATATATCGTTTCCATTATAATTCGATAGATCACAGTTCGTTCTTCGTTATATAATAAAAATTTAACTTTATTGACCAAACTTTAATATATTTAGAATCCAGTATCTAGAACAATTCGTGTTCGACCGATTCCGAATGTAATCTGTGGTTTGTTGTAACGTCGAAATATTTGATCTTACTCGGGGTATATTGAATAAGCGTAACGAGCGTTCCTCCCTCCCTCTTTTTTTAAGGGAAGCTATAAAGCACCATAAAAAAATCCCACTCGACTAATAGCAGTTTATCAGAAATTTATACGATCATTTCCAGCGCAAAGATGGGGCAGGAGCCCGGCGATAAATTTTGCGTCTGAGCTTCTATGCTCCAGGGACGAGGATTATGGCTTCTCGCTATATGTTCAGATATAGAATCGCTAATAATGCCAACTTAGCCATAATACTAAAAATAAACTCGGCTGCCGAATACACAAACGTTTACTTTCGTGAGTACTTAACGGAGAAAAGAATCGCCAATCTACATCAAATATACTTAGTCCTATTGCGAGTAAACGTCTTGTATCAGTTGGGTTCTCAGGAACATTCTTCAATAATGCAAAAATAAAGTCTCTAGATTGCCAGACACTTTGATTATTAATTTCAGAAGTAAACTTAAACCTACACTGAGAATAAAAGTTGTTAACTTGACTAAATTTTTCAACGTGATTGAATTTCTTCAGTTTAAACATTTACGTATTTAAATATATATGTAGTTAAATTAAATATGTAAATGCTTAAACTGAAATTCATGTATCTATTTGTATATATTGTATTTTATATATATCTAATTGTATATAAGTCAAATACATAAATAGTTAAATTGAAAAAATTTAATCGAGTTGAAAAATTTAATAAAGTTAATAACTTTTATCTCAGTGTAGCATTACATTTTTTATCATTAAATTATCTAATTAAAAATTTATTACTAAGCTTTATTTTTAAAATTAAGCTGAATAATATTAGGACAAATAAGTAGATATAATTTTTTGATTTATTAATTTTTATTAGTTTTTAATTTTATTGAAATGTTTGAAAGCTTTCAATTTTTTATATTTGAATGAAAGGATACAAAAATCCTATTTATGTCGTATTGTGAAAATTTTCTGTACAGATTGAAACTTATAACACACATGGAACGAACGGGGTCGCGCTTGGACTCGCAAAGCATGGCTTAAGGATTAAACTCCGGTCGAGCGAAGTTTGGAGCGCGCAGTTAAAATCGAATAAGCACGTATAAATCCCGACAACGACGACGACGACAATGAGTATTCACAGCCAGTCGGTTTAATCGACACAAGCGGATTGATTTACACAGACGGGCAATTAGGTATCGATGCCTCTTCGGGAGGCATTACATATGTATCCGTCGCTTTTATAGAACGAGACCGCCTTACGTGTACGTGATTCCAACGTGAGATAACCGCTGCCCCCGCGCACGGTTTCCAAACGAGCACGAGCGAGTATATGTAATCCCGGAATCGGCGCCACGCAGGGGTGGATTTCAAATGTTGTGTGCGAGCGCACCAGCTGCATTGATAACTGAATACAGGGCTCCCCGATCCCGGGGGCGGGCACGTGAAAGAGTACGGACTTGTTATCGCCTTGAACTGCAAAACTCGTCCCACGAGAGATCGATCGCGATTTTACACGGTGTGCAGCGCACGTGCTGCTTATAATTGGCTGATCGATGACAGAACCCGACCCCGCTGATGAGAGATGATCAACTTGTTGTGCGAGGCGTCGTCTTTTCACGGAAGCGCTGAAACATGATGGATGTGTCTTTTGTACGCGACCGTGCGCCGTCGCCGCCGCCGCTTTTAATGAATGTGTAATCATGAATTCAATCGGGCTCAGACTTGAGATATTGCCCGGGTACCGTTGCAATTACGGATTACCTCGTCCGGTAACAGGAGCCCCTGATAAGTATCGCTTAGGAACCGATCGCGTCGTAATTGCGGCAATAAATCGTTCGCCACGAATACGTGAAAGAGGATACACGACTACCACGCGCACGGGATGATTCGTAAGACGAGAGATAACAGAGAAATGTCGGGCGAGAAACAGGAAGCTGAGACGTCGTACGTGTTGGCCTGGTATAAAACGAAATTTCGTTTACTTAATCTCTGTGATACTCGAGCCAAAAGATCGAAGGTTTGAAATTTGAGACTGCAATGTAGGAGCATAAGATGTGTGTGAATCAGCGAGCCAGAAAGGGTAAGAGGAGTTCAGCTTTCATTCGATAATTGAGCCGCGATAAAGCTGGGAGAGGCAGACATTGTTGATGATTAAACTTGAACTTTGTTCCTTTTCTCCTTTTAACTGTCAATGCGGCGTTTCGCCGGTGATTTACGGCAAACAGGCGCGATTTGCACGTGATTTGCACACGTTAAACTCGAAATCGAATATGGAGATTAGCGAACAATAATATTTCAGCTTCTCCCCGGCGCGATCACGAAGCCCGGAAGTGTCCGCGTGATCTTGGAAAAGTCACGAAAGGGGTTCGCGTGGAACGGCAGAAATGGAGCAGTTTCCCCCCTTATCATTTTTCGGACAATGGAAAATCCCCCTTCTCCTAACACTAAATGGAAGGAAAATCCGGCTTTCCTCCCGCCGCTATCGCCAAAATCTCGTGGAATTTTAAATAGCCGCCGTGGATCATTAGTCCGAATCACGCGATGCACTCTTGGCTGCATGGCCTGCTTTTCGCATTTTAGTCGCCGAACGACGGCACGACAATCAACGATCCATTCCCTGGCGTATAGATTATGGCAAAGCTGCTGGGAATCTCGTGTGCGTCGCCACCGAAAATGGATTAACGATTAATTCGTCTCGAATGGCGTATATACTGTATACACGCGCGTCGCTCATTGTACAGTCAATTAATTATTACGCGCTTCTGCAAGTGCGCGGGCGCGGAGCTTGTCCACAAAGTCGAGCGATTAAAGTTTCGTAATAAGCGTCCGTGAAGTTTGCCGTCCTTGTTTTCACGCTGTAATATTCCTTATGGACGGAAGTAAGGCAGGAGGACGTAGAAATGTGGACACATTGACGAGCTTATGATGTTATGAGCCGACGGGGTATTGCATTTTTTACGAACGATAATGCTATATCGACCGCCTTACGCGCGCTTGTAGATGCCAGTCTATGACTGCAATTCCGTTTCGGTTCGTCTCTTATTTTAGATGCAGCTCTCGCGCATGCATTTTTAATCTTTGAACCTGGCGATGTATCTCGCAAGACGCATCTTTGCCCGTCTTGTTCTCAAGGAAACTTTTCCAACTCGCATAAATTATGTTTTCAAATCTCTTCAATCTCTTTGGTATTTTGTAAAACAACATGAAATCTCATTGTACATACGTACACAATATATTATCTGTTAAAATTCTTTCAACTTTTCTGTGAGATTTATGTTCATTTTCTTTACATTTTCCATCACAACAGAATTTTAATTGCGCTTCTTTAAGCGTCACCAAGTTTAATGTTAATGAGCAATTTTGGGAGAAGCTAATTTAGCAAAGCAAAAGTACATACGTACTATATAATGCTTTTTAAACGATTCGTAAATCTCAGACTCTTTCTTCGACAAAAACATGTAGATTGCTCCTCATCGCTTATTATATGCTGTCTTATGTTCTATTTTTCGTGCTTGCAGGATTTACAAACCATCCATTTCTAGATAACGATCCGATTCTTCCAACGCGCGGTTATTTATCACGGATGATAAGCTGATGCTTGCGGCTGATACGCGGTGTACGAGCGCACGCACGCATAAGGGTCATTTGTGCGCAACTTTTGCCCCGTCGACTTCGTTAAAACTCTAAAAATAAATCCAGTCGTGAGTCAAAGTGCGCCGTATCAGAAACTAGACCGTTCCGAAGATATATAGATCTGTCGATCTAAGGATCAAAGCGTCCAAGAATATCGTAGCCTGACGTAAGATCTAAATCCGCGGTCAGGAATCAAGGATCCGGTGGAGCGAGTTACGACCAGCGATTATTAGTTTAACGTATGGTTTTCATGTGGTCAGGACTAAACAATCCTTGAACTCTTTATCCAATAATTGTAAGCGCTTTTAGTTATTAACAGTAAGTCTGCTAGTCAGCGTAGAAAGGGATTAAGAAGTTCAATAAATGTTTTAAAGATCTTTCATTGTAATCACATTAATTCATTATTTGTTATATAACTCTTCTTTAATTAAAACGCGTCCTCTTTACTGTGTAAAAGTTTTGCGTTTTGTTCTGCGAAATACTTTTAATCTATTATATCAATTTGATATAATTAATTGAAACCCTGGTGAAAAATTTTTCAGATTTTTCATATGAATTGGAACACTTCAGAAATATTTAGAAAGTCTACATCTTTTCTCTGAATTTTTCATATATATGTTAATTATAAAATCCTAAGATTTCAAAGATTTTTTTGTTCTATAATTTCTGATGAAATATTATAAAATGTAAAAAAATTAAAAGTATTTTTTTAGAAATTATGGGATGAGAAATCCCAGAATATTTCTGAATCCACATGAAAATTTTAAGAGAAGATGTAGACCTTTTCAGTATTTCTGAAAAATGTTTTAATACATATAACAATTATGAGAAAAATTTTCACCAGGGAAGTGTTTGAAATTTTTGGACAAAATTCTTGTGTGAAATAACATTCGATATTTGAGACATCTACAGTCTGATTTATGTTATTCTTGCCGATTTTGATCACTATTTCTCAAAGTTGTAAACACTGTAAACATTTTTACGACGAGTTGACTTATAAGAATGTGTCGGTGTACATAATAATTGTCGATCCGTTTATCTTGACTTTATGCCAGGCGTGGGAAAAATATTACGAAAGTACACAGACATGTGGCAACGATTGTGCCGCGCAAAACATCTATTTTCGCCTCTAAAAAGAAGAGTTCTCGTCGCGTTGTGAGGCGCGTGTTCATCGCGCATTGAGACTCGCGTCATTTCCGTTGCACTCGTTCGAACTTTTGTCGGCCTTCTCGCTTTGTAGACAGTCAATATGCCGAATAAACGAATGATGGTCTTTTAAAAAATAAATAAGCAGCTTTGAGAAGAAATAGGTCGTCAAACAAAATGTTGGCGCGAGGACGCAATAAACGAACAAACGAGCTTCTTCGTTAGTTATAAAGATCTACATCTTTCCGTTTTCCTATTCCTTCGTTTTAATCTTAAACCATTATTTTAGGTATAAATTGAAACAAAACGTAGGAATAAGAGTGTGAATCTAATTAAGTGCAATAAGAAATATTTTATTTGAATACGATTACAATTTAATATTTATACATGTATAACTTTTGTAAGAATTAATTTGTGAATTTTATGTTCACTGCAATTCCATTCCTGGAACGTAGATGAAATAGTAAATATTTATAAAAATAAGAAGGATATGAATACCATTGCGAAAAAAGGATTAGAACTACTTCAAAGCTTTACACACACAGACGTTTTTTTAAAGAGAAATTCAATATACTTCCTTGGGGCATATTGCAGATGAGAAATAGAAAATATATGAATTTATAAAAATATGAATAACATGAATAACATGAAAAAAATGGGTTGTGAAGAACTACATTTTAAAGCTTTATGGACGTATTTTCGAACAAGAATTATGGAAAACATTTTTTCATATTTTCTCTATTCCTGTGATTTTTCCAGATCCCTGAGTATCGGCGGGAAACAAGTAGAGGCGGTTGAACGTGCAAGAAATGGCACAGCGTGCGCCTATAGCGCTTATCACAGCACCAAGGACATCCCGGCGAGTGCGCGTGGTCATCGAGAGGATCTGCCGATCGCCATGAGGGTCCTCGGGTCCGGCTACCTGACCACCTGCCTGCAGATCAAGTATTACCGGCTGGATGATCAGAGTCATTGCGAGTGGGGTGCTAGATTACATTGCATCGAGCTTGATTGCTCCAGCGTCGAGGGACGTCTCGTTACGGTGGATCGGGAGACCTACAGAAAGCTCGGCATAGAATCTTAACGAAACATCATCAGCTTCATCGATATCGACTCGTTACTAGCTCGTTATACGGCGATGAAATACCCGACGCCGCGCCGAGCCGCAATCGATGCCTTTCACGCGCAATCGGCTGAATACTTTATATTCGTAAATGATAAACGTAAATTGTACCAAGGATTTGGAGGATTCGGATGAGTTAAGATTAATCTGGAGCTCACACTTTTTGTCTAACGCACGCATAGATAAAATCCGAAATTTATATGAAATAACATAAATTATTTATCCTAAAATAAATATAAAAATAGAATCGGTAATATCGATAAAGAATTTAATTTGATAATTTTTAAAATTGCGATATATATGTATAAATTAACACTGAGAAAATTTCTGAGAAAGGCTCTGGAATGAATTTAATAAAGTTAAACATCAGATCATGAAAGAGCCTTTATGGAAAAATACTATTGGACTCGCGAAAAAACTATTGGAAATGATTGAAAAAAACCATTCGAATACAATATCATATACTATTGTTCCAATGGTTTCTTCGTGAGTTCAATAGTATTTTTCCATAAGGGAGCCAAAAGGCAGAATGCTTTTATTCAATTTAGTACGGTGAATGTAAATTGCGTAGAAATTTCGTTGAAGTATTATCCGGTGATTGGCAGATAATTGAGATTGATCGTCGCTAGCTGGCTGACAACATTGCGTTAATAGTGCGGATTAAGTTATTTCAGAGAAGCCTGATGCAAACCGATCTTTTGAGGTTTCGTCTTTATCGAAGTCATCAAAGTTTTAATCGGAAAAATTAAATAAAATTAAATATCATTCTCAAATTCGTGGAAACTTAAAAATTGAGATTTATAAATGTATATTTCGGAATTCCATAGGGCTTCTATGCGTTAATAGAACACTGATTACATTGCATCGATTAAATTGCAGCATCATAGTAATTACACATACTAAGTTCAAGATACAAGATAAAATATAAACATCTAATGCTGGGATAATCAATTGTAATTGTTTCAGCCGATATTTTTAGCTCTCTGACGAAGGAGTACTGCAGAAATTAATGATAGAAAAACGAGCTATAACGCGAACGCGATAATGGAATATTTACGTATATGTCAAACGTATGCGGCGTCATTGATTACCGATTAATACTTTAATTGTCAATTGAATCAATCGTGATGCAATATGCTGCGGTGAGGAAGAACGCAGCATATTTTTTTTTAATTGAAAGCATCGACAGAAATTCTTTGTATCAACGGCACGGTGTCAGCTCTCGCGAAACTTTGCGATCGAAGTGCACGATACACTTTTACGCGTATTGTTAACGCCATGTGTTCGCTTCGATGTTATTTTTCCATTTACGATAATTCTCGCATCTTCTTGTTTTTTTTTCTTGTTTCTTCTCGCATTCTTCAAAGAATGGAGGATTTTTGTAGCGAGAAAGCTCGCTCGATACATACGCGTGTAAATTAATTGTAGAAGCGTCCTCGGATGCGATCGTTACGATAGAAACTCGAAGGCACCTCAATACTCAAAAACTTTGGTAATCAGCGAAGAGACCAATTAATGCCTTTACGCTTACTGTAGTTGTGCAGATTGTTTCTACTTTCTCTACTCGCGTTTAATGGATTTCAACGGAATTATCGTTGTATAAATATAATGCATATATATACAGGGTGGTTCTCGATTATATTTCAGAGAGTGTTTCTAGGACAGAAAAGAAATGTCATATGCAAACATGGATTAAACCATATTTTCGAAGTTACATCAATTGTGTGGGCGTACTCGAAACACGTGCATATATTTAAGTATTCATGCGCGTGTACGTGTGGGTTTGTTGTACTGGCACTGCGCGATCATAGAAGACTATGAGTTCATCCTATTACAGACGACGAAAAAGGATTACAATGAAGTTTCAGAGATCGCAAACGTTCGGAATGTTCTGTGATCTCTTATTAAATTCATTGATGTATAATGAAGGATATCTCTGATATAAAATCTATAAAAAGAGATATATATACATTATTTACATACAATAAATAGAAAAAAATCACATGTCATGTCTATTCTGTTACGTTACATTCATAATCGCGATGGTACATAGTTCAACAACGCGTTCGCGATATCTTTGTTCTGCAACTTCTCCACTTGCGCACGCATTCGCATCGCCAGCCTGTTCGAACGCTTCAGATACATCGCCGAGTGGTGTACCGCGATCGTGAAGGGAACCGGACACCACGTCTCTCTAATCACTCCACGGACCAGCGCCGTGATGTAACTCTCTATGAGCGACGTGTCCTCCTCTTCCGGATAGAGATACTCCTTCAGCGGCAGCATCAGCTTCTCCGGCGGCAGTTTCAGGTATCGCAACGCAGCCGCGTGCTCCGACCATAATAGTTTGCGATAGTGCGAGTCGTGCCGTTGCGCCACCGGCACCAGTAATATCATGGCGAAACTGTCGTCGCCGTACGAGCTCGAGCAGAAGTGTTCGCACAGCGCCGTGAACAGATCAGTGAAAGAACTCAGTCCCGGCAGTTCTGTCCGAAAGTTCAACCGCACGTGGTATCTCCTCAGCAGACTCGACAAAACGTTCAGCAGCAACATGGACACATCGCCGTCCAGGTAGACGGTATCACAGAGATACACCAGTATCAGTCTGCTGAATCTCAAAGTGGGCGACAACTTCTCCATGAGATCGGGTAGGATCAACGCCAAGCTCAGTACCGTCAGGATACTGTCCTTGTCCTCCGATTGCAATTTGATATCGCTTTTGCACTTTGTGTATATGTGAACCAGCGGTAAGAAAAGCCAGTCCTTCGGCATCGCCATTTGGTTCCAATCGCCGTTCGGCGTGATGTATTTCTCGTACAGTGACGCCGCGTCAGAACGTAAGCCTAGCTTGACCTGATCTACCGTGGACGTCAGATCTAATTTGACCAATTCGTTGGTAATTATCTCCAAATTCACCTTTTCGTTCGACAACGCGATTTGAAGGAGCTTTCTCACGTGATCCGTGGCGTCTGCGGGCAATGCCGAGATGAGTTTGATGGTGATCTTCCACACAGTTTGCGCCGTCTGATTGTTAATTGTGTCTCTAAGGAGGGCTCCCGCTTTTACTACCGCTGTCAAAAGATATAACTCTGTTCTGCTGTACCACGATCTTTCCAAACTCCATTCAGTCGTTTCCAAGTCCTGCATATATTTGCGGAAGAAAGGCTGTTCGAGTATCGCGCGAATTTCTACTACGCGAGAGTTATTGTAAAACGTATTCAATACCGCCGCCAAGAACGGTATGCACGAATGCACTGATACGATCGGCAGCAACTTTCCATTTTCTCTGAGAACATCTAAGTTTGGAAGACAGGATGGTTCCCGATCCGTAGTCGCGTTGTAGTCACTCAATAAATTCGAACTAGAACTACAAGAAAATAAATATGATTATAAGTCGTTATCTTTACTTTCATATATGCTTCGATAAAAAGAAAAGAGTATTCTTACCGAAGAGTTGAGAAAATATTTTGGTTGGATAACCATATTGTTCTAAATGCGGATATCTCGTCAACGGCGGATAAACTCTCCACAATCAATTTCATGACACCCCACTGAAATTACAATATTACTTTATATGAATCTCAATATTGATAAATATTAAGATAATAAGATTGAAAACATACAAGAAAACATAGCTTTAATATTTTTTAACATCTTTTTAGATCATTTTTTCTTAATAATTGCTCTCACCGTTGCATTAGATACCGACGAGAATTGTGTACTCCACTTCGCCAGCAACGTAGAGATGTTCGGTCTCAATGTTTTCTCGTAACTCGATATAGCAATCAACGCCGCAGCGTGCTCGCACGCTAACTCGGATGTGCTTTGGATATCGTGATTACTTAATAACAGCTGTAATTGCGATATGAGAGTTAACTGGGCACCTGTGACACTGTCCAGTCCTATTTTGTAATGTAATAATATTCGCCAGAGTCGCAGGCTCTCGATGCTGAGATTTATGTCATCTTTTTTGCTGAAATATGTTACACGTTTAATTAAATAGATGTAGAGGAAAATTATACATATATATAGACGCATGAGAAGAGGAAGCTTACCCCGTCTCGCTGGTAATATATGTTAGGATGGCTTGAATAATATTGAAATTATTCAGTTTCTGCGCGACAGGCCTCTTGCCGTACGTAACGAGAACGCGACATAATTTAATCGCCTGAACTACGGGAATCCCGTAAACATTATTTATCACATCTTGCATCGCTGTAAAAAAATGTAGTTTCTTAAATACCAAATAATTATTTTAAAAAATATATATTTAGCCAATAAATAATTATATAATCATAGATTTATTTAAATCTATGATTATATAATATCATAGATTTATTTAAATCTATTTAAAGATGATAAACTATTTATGTGTTCAATTTAAGATTAATTTACCTAGCTGGTCTATAGACAGTGGTATAAAATTTTGGACAATGGTGTCTAGCAAATGCGGCGTGGATGAGATGTTCAACGCCGTTATATGAGAATGTCTCGCGAGACGGATGAGTATCTCTAAGGCATATATTACTCCAACAGGTGGTGGATGCATTTCATTTAAAATGTACCTTTAAAATGTACAGGCGATTACACAAATTAGTTTCGTTATTTCACATACTTGAAAAAGGAAAAAAATAAAATAACAAGAATAAAATTAATATTAAAATCTTTAACTAAAAATAATAATGAAGTTATAGGTACCTAATTCTCAATAAAAAATCCGATCTCAGTAATGCAGCTATGGTATCCAACTGTGCCAACTCGTGATCTTTCAGACTGCTCGTATCTTTGTCTTCGAGTTGCGGTGTCAGAGTGGGTTCTACATATTCATCGAATCCATGCAATCTATCCAGGCACATCTCATCCGCTTCGCTGACCAGAAAAGCTCTGAGAGCTTGCAGAGCCGCTGTGACTACGGCCACCGACGAATCGTCCAGTGAAAACCTCAGCAGCAGCAGGATGTTCTTTTGACTGAGGGCGACCAGCGGTGCTGGATACAGAGCTTTATCGTACCAACCCCTGCGCGTCCGCTCCATGACATTCGCCAGGGTGGTAAGGGCTGTACACCGTTGCTGCTGAGCGGAAGACCTGCTCAGCTGTAACAACTCCTGAAAGGAGTAACCAGGACGTTCGGGTTCCTCTCCGTGATGATGGAGGCCTTTGTCTACAGTCAAGCTTTCATCTTTGTATGGTAATAAAACACCTAAAATACAAATGATAGAAGTAAAAGACGAATAATGAATGTCATAGTAGAATGAGTCGATGTTATTTACCATTAAAATCAAATCTCGCATTGTACTCTTTGTTCAGCTCGGGCTCATCTTGTTTCTTTTCTGGCAAATCTTCCATCCATTTCAACTTTTCTGGTTCGGGAGTGTTCATGTGCAGCCATCCCTTCTGTTTGCTTTTTTTAAATATTTCTTTGGACGATTCCGGTAAAGTGTCATTCTCGCAATCCATTTTTGTATCGACATCATCCAAAAGAAACTTTGCCTTTCTATCATTAGATACTTCCATGTCCATTATCTCTTTTGCAGTGCTTGCTGTATCATTCTCGCAGTCCATTTCCGAGTCATTCTCGTTTAATGAAAGCTTTATCTTCTTGTCACTGGATGCTTTCTTGTTTATTGCAGTTTTGCTCGCAACTGGCGCACCACACCAATTACAATCCTGTTCAATTGGTCTCTTCCCAAATTTATTCTGTTTGTTTCTTAAAAATTGTATTATTTTAGGATCAAGAGTCTCCTCAAGCTTCCTTTTTTCTTCTAATATCTCCGCTTCGCTCATTTTTGCCAGCTTTTTCAAATTCTCCTTATGAATTTCAACAGTCAGTTGATCCTCTGCTTCTTCTTCATTGCAATGAGAAGATTCGTTCCTTTGAACTTTTGAATCGTCTCTCACAGATCTCTGATTTGAAACTTTTTGCCAGAATAAGCTCGGCTTACTGTCCATCTTCTACAAGCAGAATTACAAAATGATATAATTGGCATAGAAAAAGGACAGATATGTTTCATTTAGACATACCATTTTCATAAGCGACGTGTCGTCGGATCCAAAAACCTTGGGGAATCCCGTCTCGGTTGCTGCGGGAACGCGGTTGTCCTTAAACTCATACTTGTCGATATCGAATTTCCTTTCCATAATATTGCCAAGTATTATGTTCGATGAGACCATGGGTATATTCTGCACCATGTCTTTTCGTTTCCCCTTCGTTTCCTGAATCTGATTCTTGACGGCCGGATTAATCACCTCTCCGCTGCCTTGTGAGGTGGACACCACGTCTTGCTTAGCCCCAGACTGCCACTGTCTCAGGCTCGAGAATTGCGATCTCGCCTTGCTGGCACTCGGAGTACCACCAGAATTCTTCAGACTTTTTATTACCTTCACAGATGACTGTTGCATCGTCTTTAGGAACTCCTCCTGCTGGCGTAGAAGCTCCTCCTCGTCATCGTCTACTTTAGGTCTTTTGCACACAGCTTCATTAGCCATTCTTTAGGATATTATAACCTCTTTGGTACTTTCAATAGCTTGTAATCGTGTTTTACAACGAAGGAGAACTTGCAAATCGAACCTCAATAATTCGTAGTTCATAGGAATTATTATTGTGATATCACTGCGACATGACAATTTTTGAATATATATTAATAACTTTCATGTATTTAATCGGCAACTCTCACCGTAAATACTCCATTCACTCCGTTCAAGGATAATTTTTGCTCAAATCCCAGTTAGCAAAGACTCAAACCACTTAGCCGAAATTTGAACCTCGGTTAGTAAAGACTCGAACCACATTTATATTTATATAAAATATTGAAAAAAAAAAATATTGAAAACAATAAAATATACTTTTTAAATCGTTAACTCAAATGTATAATTAATATTAACTAAATATTAAGTTAATGTAAATAAATTGTAGATGTTTTTATGTTAAATTGTAGATTTATCGAAAAAATAATAGCTTTCCTAAATATTTTATGCTTTATTCTCATATATTTTGACATATTAAATATAAAATATCTGGTAAATTATTAATTCTATGATAATTGCATCTTAATATTTTTATGAACCTTTAAAATACTTTTATGCACAAAATAATAAGATGAATCGATTGGTATAAAGAATTAAAAGACACGAGGCTCATTCGGACACGGGACTCCATCGGACACGAGGCTCGATCGGACACGAGGCTGTACCCAGAAAACATGTAAGTCTAAAAGACATCCAAAAGACATCTTAAAAGAGACGTCTTTAAGACTTTACTAAAAGACGTCTTATAATCAAGGTAATTACCTCGATTAATTCACTCCCTACTTTACCGACACTCGATAACGACGCCGTAGATAATCTTTTATCTACGCGGTAAAATATATTTTATCAGCGCACCGAGCAAACGGCGCACCCGTTTGTTGCAATTGGACACACCACATCACACTCCACTCATCACCACTCACGTCTTTAAATCGTTTTTAAGACGTCATAATGTTTTCTGGGTATATTTAATAAAATCAGCTGATCACGACATTTGCAAGAATTAAGAATATTATGGTTGATGTTGCGATTAATAATATTATCGTTCTTCAATTATCTCCGGACTTTTTTGACAGCCACGAAAATTTGCTTTTGACCAGTCATGCGTTGGTGACAATCAAAATATAGATCTATTTTTTTTATAACAAAAATAGTGTACAAAAATTCTAAAAAATTCTACACTAAAATGCTAGAATTGGAACATTTTTGTTAATTGGAACTAGTGCTCGGAAACATTAGAGGTGATCGAATAGTTCGGACAGTTCGAACTTTATAAGATCGAACATCAAATAGTTCGATCTTTTCGAACTGAAGGTATGTTCGAAACGTTCGAACTCATTTCAGATAAGAAAGCTCTAAACTATTATATAGTTCGAAANTATGTACATACATTAAAAATTATTGTACAATTGGGATAAAAATAATTTATAATTAAAATAAATATTGTACAACTAAATACAATTGTAAAATAACATTTTTTAAAATATAAAAATATGATTTTAGAGAAATATATTGTAAAGAAATATATAAAATGTATTAAAAAATTGGGA
>QKQZ01032530.1:0-11610 GCA_003595255.1 Solenopsis fugax | reverse complement strand
TAAAATAATTATACATTTATTATTATTAAATGAATTTTTTAATATTTAAAATATATATATTTTTATATAGCTATGACAAGAAAATTTAGAAATGATTAATAATTTTGCAATTAATTATTAATCCTTTTGCTACGACGGGTGACTATAGTCACCCTCCACGAGATGTCGCCAGTGTCGCCTACATGCAATGAGTGATGCCGTCTACATACGACGGATGACTATAGTTACCCGTTCGCTATTTTGCGTACGGCGCAGTCCGCGCGATGTGTTCTATTTCTGTTTCAATGTTATTGAAAAAGCATCGTCAAAGGAACTTTTAGTAAGATGTAAATCCGACCGCTGTCAACTGTCCGCGCGCAATTTATAATACACTTATTTTGGCTCGGTATCTCGTACAGCGGGAGCGTCTCAGCGGAGAGGACGTTTGTAGTGAAAGGGTTAGGTAAATACACAAATTTAAAATTTTATTATCAAACTTTATATGCTAACTTTATATCTCTTCGTGTATTAACAACTTTTGAAAGTTTTGAAGTTGCGAAGAGAGCTCGTTCTTTAATCTCTCTTCGTCTTTAATCTTTCTCATTACTCAAAAACTGTTCAGTCAATTTTTCCCGCCATTTTATCACCATTTATGACCGGAGTCGTGCAAGCAGCGCGAAAAGATTAACCAACCGGTTTAAAAGGATGCGCGCCTTGCATAATCCTGCAAGTTAGGCACTTATGCACCGCGCTGCTCGAACAGCTGGAAGCGACTGATAGCCCAGGTCGTAGCTTCCGCGCGCTCATTTCCATTTCAATTATTTCTTCCCGGATCATTTGAATCGTAAATCGCCTGGTCAACGGCCAGCGCGTAAATAAATCGCCGCGGAAGATCGCCGACCGGCCGGCGCAATACGCGTGCCGATCAGCGCTTTCCTCCTCGCGGATTTATGAACAAGGCAGCTCGGGGAAGATGATTTTTCCCCAACTTTCTCCCCTTCCTCGGCTTTCTCGGAATGAAAGAAGCGCCTGCCGGGACAATCAATGACTATTGCACCGCGTGTATTTTGCTGTACGCGAGCATGTAAAGACTTGTTAGCATTATTAAACGTGACTTGCACGAATAACGCTCGTACAATCATTGCAATGCCTCATTGCAAATGCCACATTTCCTGATTACATCTTTTTTATTTTATTGTCGCTAAAAGCGCCTCGATCGTTTGATTATCGTCTAAGGTTTTTCATGATAAGAAAACTCACGGACGTAATTTCTTATTTATCGCACAATGTCGTTGGTTCATTCTAGATGGACTAAAGTATTTTTATGCAAATATTCAGCATTCTTTAGTTTTATGATTATTTATGTTATATGTATACTATTTTTTTCATGCAAATTTAATGAATTTTGTAAAAAGATACTCTTATCTAAAAAATTTTAGATAAGAGTATCTTTTTGAATAATTATGTTATTCATGTTCTATAATATTTATAAACAAATCTCGGGTTTTCCCGGTTTTGAAGTTTATTTTATTATTTCATATTAATTCTTATTTTTATGTGTACAAAAGTTTAAAATGCGAAAATGACCGAAACATTTTTTATCATGTTATTATATTTTCTATAAAAATATGAATAATATAATTATTAAAATATTTTAATATATAAATCTTTTTACAAAATCCATTAAATTTACATTAAAAAATAGTGTAAATAACATAAATAATCATAAAACTAAAGAATAATATTTGAATGTTTGCATAATAAATAGAAACAAAATACTTTTGTCCAGCTAGAATGAATAAATGTCACACTGTGCGTTGCTGAGTTTTCAGCGAGACATAAAAGTAAATTGTTTTTTTTTTATCTAGCAAGTGTATTTTTATCTGTATTTTTTCTAACATGCAATGGAATGATATTGCGTTCATTGAAGAATCATATTTATTTATTAAATAAATGACACTGTGCGTTGCTGAATTTTCAGCTAGATATAAAAGTACTTTTTTTATTGCAATTACTATGCAATTTTTGCATTCAAGCATCGTAAAGTTAACGTCGACTTTGAAACACAATTGACTGATTTTATTTAGAATACATGATAAAATTTTATTCATCCTCAATATATGAAATTATTTGTTTATGTTCCCCTCTGATTTTATTTTGCAAATATTTTTATGTGTATTTTTTCTAACATGCAATCGACCAAATGATATTGCGTTTATTGAAGAATCATACTTATTTATTGAACAAATGACACACTGTGCATTGCTGAGTTTTCAGCGAGATATAAAACTAAATTTTTTGTTGTTGTGAGATTGTAATTACTATACAATTTTTGCATTTAACCATCGTAAAGTTTACGTCGACTTTGAAACACAATTGACTAATTTTATTTAGAATATACGATAATATTTTGTTCATATTTCATATATGAAATTATTCGTTTATGTTCCCATGTGATTTTATCTAGCAAGTGTATGTTTATGTGTATTTCGATTGAGTGCTAACAAGCACTCAACCGAATGATATTGTGTTTATTGAAAAATCATTACTTATTTATTGATATGCGAAATTTTTAAGTGAGTTAAATTTAGCCGATGTAAACTCGACAGTACCGTAAAGATCGACTTTAAATCGGTCGGAGGAACGAACAGGACGTGAAGAACGTCGATGATCCTGCGTGAAGTAATGTTATAACGGCACGGTCGTTTTTACACGGGATCCCCAACGGCGCACATTGCGCCGAGATGTAACGTCGATCGCGGTTGTGCAAGCGTCACTTGCCCGATTTTACCGTACATCGTAACGCTTGTTGCTGACGGTTCAACACCGTCCGATCCGCTCGATTCAGGACACGCGTGCCGATTCACCATACTCTTCACTTTAGCTCCGCTCACCCGCCAGAAGAAACGCTTGCGAAACTCCCCTCGGGGATTCCTCGCGGCCGACCCTTGTCGTGCAGAGGAAACGCGTAGGTAGAACCGCGAGATTGGCGTAGGTGTAGGAATAATTAGCATGCTTTCGGGAGTCAACGTTTGTAATGATCGCTCGGCTACTGTCTTTCAAATCAGTCTCCATCAGCAAGTTTTACACACAAAAAAATATTATTCTTGTGCTAAGAAGAAGCTTAATTTTCTTCTTTTAAATAATGCTTATCTTCAAAAAGTATATTTTCTTAATAATAAAATTTGTGATAAACATATTTTAAAATAATTATCAAGAAAATATTCCTTGTTAAAGATAAAAAGTAAAAGAAATAATTTCTTTTCTTGCCAGCAGAAGTGATATTTTTTTGTGTGTACTGACCACGAGAGTCGCTCTTTCGGGGAAAGAGATAGAGAAACTGCAGCGACGGGTTTAGCCAGCTCGCCAACTCTAAACATTATTCTGTAGTCGTAAGTTAGAGCTATAAAGTATTATCGGACGCGGTGAGAAAGTTTGTAGGTCTTAAATGATTTAAGTGGGCTTTTATTCTTTGGTTTCGATGATTCTCGCGAGAGAATTCCGTCTCTTTCACTCTCTCGTATCACGCCGGGAAGAGTACGCGCAAAATCATTCTGCCGACGAGAATAACCGTCATCGGATTGATTTATCACGAAATACGCCATCCAATTAAGGTTCGCGCAATTTAATGATGCGCAATCCGACGCAATTCCGCGCCACACTCGTAGTTACGAAAAAAAAAAGAACAAACGGGAGAAGAGGATGGGAGCAACTCGTTGGAGGTGTCCTCACGATTCTTTCCTCAGACCAACGCGCTGCTAGGGTGATCTTATTGTTGGGCAATACGCGTGTGTATTCCGCGTCTGTCGCTGCCAGAAGTCCCGTGCAAAAACGGGGACCGGCGAGAAAGTACGTGAGGGAGGAGGCCAGCAGCCGTTATGCGTCCGGTCCATTATATTTTACGTGGCCCCACAAATCTGCTTCCCATAATTGGTATTGTTGGCACATTGTGCACCTCCTCTCTTTTTCTTATGAATCCTTCCTCTGGCTTGCCGATCAAAGCCGATATCTTTCATTGTTTAACCCGATCCATTCCAAAATTCTTGAGGTTTCCACGTTTCGTTTTCCCTTTCATCGATCAGTGACTCTTTTGAAACTTTTGATTCTCTCTAGAGCTTTTGATTCTCATATCAGACCTTACCAAGAGCATTGGAAAGTCTTCTTCTCTTCAACGATGCCAAATGCCAAATTAAATCTATTTCCGAGTATGTGTTATCGTAATAAAAATAAATTTGATGATATAATATTATCGTAATAAAAACATGTTCGATAATGCATATTCATTGTGGAGGTGACGTAAAATAAGCAGATGATTACAGGTGTTCTATTTTCCCAGAGCTCTTATCAGTACTAATGGTGTGGATTCTAAAGCGATATCTTATCACTCGTTTGGGAAACAGGTCTTATCTCTTTTTAAACGGTAGTTATTAAGTGAAAACTCTTATTCATCTGGATAATTTTAATTAATTCATATTAGGAACATATATTTATCTACATTAAATTTTCGATAGAAAATTTTTTGCACGTTAACATACACTTATATAGAATATATTTAAGTAATTTTTTATTAAATTTATAAAGATATTTTTTGAGATTTTCAATGATTTTTATTGCAACATGTAACATTCAGAAAATGCACTTTAATAAATTTAATAAAAAGTTACAAGTTTACTTTAACTATTTTGGTAATTCTGCATTGAAAAAAGGGTAATAGCTACTAAATGTTGAGTGAAATAATGTCAGTTAAATATTTGGTTAATATAATCAAAAATAAATTTACTTTTCTGAATATTTAGCCATTCTGAATATTATTAAATTTAGTAGTATTTACAAAATATTTATAGAAAATCAAAATTATTTTTGGTTATATTTAACAACAAAATATTTAATTGTTTCACTCAACATTTGGTAATTATTACCAAACTTTTTTTCAATATAGTGTTAATTTAATGTATTGCTAAGTATCTCATTTAATTTATTCTACTGACTCTCTGAATTGTTTCTAAAAGGCTATTCCAAATATGCATTGTTGTAAATTAAATAGAAGCTAATCTACTTTGTTTTATAATATTTTTTCATAATTATTCATAATGATTTTTTTGATAATATATCTCTATAAATTTGATTTTTCTTTGAACTCGCAAAGATGACGCTAAAAATCGGCGCGTAATCAAGGATATCGTAACCATTGTGCGCGCGATCGAAGTGAATCGTGTGCCCGTATAACTGGAGCGTAGATCATCGCGCCACACATATTTCTCTCCTTTCGCACGTCGGCGGACGAGCGCCTCTTGCAAAATTCCACGGAGACTCTCACACCGCATGTATGCACCTCTCCGTCCTCACCTGCCCGATCTCACCGTACCCCCTGACGCGAAATCGCGCGCGGCACTTTCCCTGCCGTGGACGTCGCAGGTAACACACACGTAAGGTCTCTTTCGAGACAGATAGCCTGGCTGATATCCTCCACGCTTTCCTCCGTCTCCCACGGAACCATTTTTAATGGGCACTTTGTAGTGGAGTCATCACCGTGTCTCCGCGCGCCTCTTGCCATCATGAAAGTGCCTTTATACGCCAACTTCGTATGTGCGACGCGACGCTTCGCTTCTTCACGCGATAGTCGTGCTATTTCTATCGGCAGGAGGCACGCGGGGAAAGATCGCCTACGGAATTACAAAATCATCCGCTTCTTACTGTCTTACGCGATTTTAATTCCCCGCCCTAAGGTTTTTCACAACCGCGTAAATGATACCTTGCGATCGTGTTCTCCATTACTGTACAGAAAGGTTTTGCTAAACTATCTAAAAATTTAGCTGAATCTGAAAATAATTTTGGATGGGATATTTTTCGCTATAACTTCTTTGATTTTTTAAGATGCTTGAATCATTATCAAATCCGACGATCATTAAATTGAAATATTATTTTTGGTTTCAGTTTAAAGATTGCGTCCTAAGTCCAACAACTCTTATCGGCACGCAGCTTATAGAACTGAAATATATATTTAATAATTGATATGGAAATATAATTAAGAATATTTTGGCTATACAATACGAGCTAAAAGTTATCGAAATTTAAAAACTTAAGCCTTCTTAGGTTTACACAGACACTCAAACGTATGATTCGAAAATCTATAAAGTTTTTAAATTTTTAATAATACTTTGAAATGTAACACATATATTTTTAACACCAAGATCCACTTCGACCAAGAAAATGGATCATTTTCTTCTTATTTCTTGTGTTATTCACACACACACACACACACACACACACACACACACACACACACACACACACACATATCGGTCCAATGCCCAACTTATTATTGAATATATTATAATTTTGTTGGACCACCAAAATAATTATGTAAGATTAAAGTTTAAATTTTTTGCTCATTGCATTATTTATGCTCAAATGTTCTAATTATTTTGATGGTCCAATACAATTATTTTCAAATCTGTATCTAGATAAAGTTTTAGATATTTCAAAAAACCGTTCTTTTCATGGATGCAGAGGTTTAGAGAATCTTGAATTATGTAAAATTTTTTATATATGTTAATTATGAAATATCCTAAGATTTTCAAGATTTTTTGTTCTATAATTTCTAATAAAATATTATAAAATCTAAAAAAGTTAAAAGTATTTTTTAAAAATTATAGGATAAGAAATGTCAGTATATTTCAGAATTTACATAAGAAATTCTAAGAGAAGATGTAGACTTTCCGATAATTATTTCCGAGTATTTTTAAAAAATGTTTTAATTCGTATAAAAATTATAAGTATTTTCTTCAGGGAAGTTTTACGAAATGTTATTCATCTAAAGGGTAATAAAATATCTGACTGCAAAAGTTTTCTTAAAGCTTCTAATTTGTGTGGCAAGTAGCTTCTATGTTTTATGAAAATACTTCTGACATTAGTAATAAGTTTCTGCTGACACGAAAATAATTCCAAATACTTTTACATTTATTTTCCTTGTCCCTTAGTTCCGCCATAAACTCACGTCCTTTATCAACCATTCGCCATTGACTTCGAAGACGTTTCAAGACAACGCGGAAATAATATATCGTGTCGATCGTGCAGAATAACAACGTCTCGGGGAAAAGCAATTGTCGACAATCGCTCTATGGAAATACAGTTTATGCAATCCGACGGGAGAAGATTGCCTGTAACTTCTTACTCATCGGCGTTACATGAACTCGATAAAGTCATTCGAGAGCTCCTCAGAGCATTATCGACAATAAATGTTTCACTTTATTGGCACTCACTCTCTTACCTAAGCGTGCCAATCGTCCGTACCGTTTAAACGTAATATCAGCATTTTCCCGTTACGTAATGCAACGGATCTATAATTTATGAAATTTTTCTTACACGTGCGCGCGAGCATAGGTAAACGCGTCGTAAATTGCAATATCGCGCGGAGGTACACGCGAGGAATCCGGAGAAAACCTGTCCGTCGTCATGAATCATTTGTAAGTTAAATACTTAATAAATCGTAAAAAAGAAAGTAATCCAGCTGATAATGGTTCCGCCAACAGAAAGGTTCGTTTTATCTACGTAAAAAAAATGCAGTTTCAGCTCTTCATATCCACTTATCCGTCCTTTTAAATTTCATCTTTTAATTTTCCTTATCTCGGTAATTAATGATATAACTCATTAATGCACCCGAACCGAAGAAGTCAGACCTGTTTGTGTTTTTCGTATATCATCTCGCGTAATTAATGCGTTCGCCTGTGCGCGTCGGCGTGCGGTGGCTCAATCCAACCGCACCTCGATTAGTTCTTAATTTTGCCTCGGTAACCCGCAGCGATATCACGCCACTTATCTTGCTGACTTTCGTACAAAGTATTTCCGCCATTTTCGCGAGCGAGGCAACGTTCGCTGTACCGCGAACGTGCGATCGTAAATCTCACCGGCTGCGACGACGCATCTATTGTCCACCCAGGCCTTAAAATTGCTCATCCGTTATTAGCAGAGAAAATCCGCAATCATTGTAATGATTTGTCGTCGTAAGCGCGCGGTTCGTATTGTACAGAACCGCCGCTGATGAATGTCGTCATAAATGTCTGCGGCTGCTACCTGCAAAACATGTTAATTAAGCGTTTTCGAGACAGTAGCGCGTCCATAAACCACTTCTTCACGACCAGAATGATTAACTAATTCACTAAATGTACAGATCAAATCGTTTCCTCAGCTTCTTGTCTTGACCGTAATCTTGACCTGCGAGACAGCTATTATGAGTCGCGAACGAGAAGAACTTGTCGTAATTCCTGATTAAACACTTTAAGGATGTATGATAGAATTTCAAAGATAACACCATTATCATAATATTTTCCCAAGATGCTTATTAATGTATTTTGTTCCTCTACGTAGATAAAATTTCAAGTCACTTTACCGTATCGTTTTCGAGAAAATTATTATGAAATATACCTATCCGTGTTACGGATAGGTATATAGGTATATCTGTGTTACGGATAGTGTATATTTCATAATATACTTCTGAGAGAAAGTATATTACTTCGTTTGGTGAAATCAACCAAAGTTTGGTTAAATAGTGATTAAATGAATTTTATAGTTATAATTATCAAATACGTATAGTTGTTTTGACCAAACAATTTGTAGTCTTAACCAAACAATTATTTTCATACAACTAATTATAAAAAGTTTCGTTAAATGTAACTAAGTTTTTGATACCAGTAATTATAAAATTCATTTAATCACTATTTAACCAAACTTTGATTGATCTTACCAAACGATTTCTGTCAGTGCATATATAGCATTAATACAATATTCTCATAATATTAAAATAATATAAAAATTATTGAATAATATTCTCGGAATATTATTTTAATATTATTTGATTATAATTTTGAATAATATTCATATGACATTCTAGGAATATTGTAGCGCTTATGGGGATGCAAATACAGTCATTTAACTAGAGAAATGTTATCATATATCCTTAATCTGACGAAATCGACGAGATTTAAAATTGCAATGATTTAACAAAATAAATTGATGCGCTCGAGACTCTCGCTGAAGACTCGATCTTATTGCCGAAGAGAGCGAACTTTCGATCTTAACGTTCCAGAGAAGTCATAACCAGCTGCCGCATGCCTAGCCGTGCAGATACGCGTCTTCTCAGATCGTTTTTCCGGCGCGAAATCTCTCCGAAACGTACAAGATAAGTTCATGTACTCAAGCGACTTACGTCACCTCGCGGTAATCAAGAAACTCGGAGCTCAGATGTTAATCTCAGGCATTACTCGAGCGGGAAGAGAGGCGCGAACGTCTCGCGATCGTGACGGCAGGAAACACCTGAAACGAAAGAAAAAGCGAGATCTCTCTCCCTTCCCTCATCATCCTTCCGGACATCCTTTGCCCAGATAATCCATGTCGTTTCGACGCAAAGCCACTTTCGAATCTTTATCGATGGTCAGATCCTTCTCTCGCTCTTTCTCTTTTTTTTTTCTCTCGCGTCCTCCCCCTATCTCACTCTCCTTTTATGTTTCGTAACACGGTGCCCTTTGGCGAAGCGATTCTTCCTCGCGGCGAGAATTTACATGGCCAGAGATGGAGAAGCTCGGTCTCCCCTCCTCAGGGAAGATAATGCGATACCCGCTGGCTCGCGTAGTTCGCGAGTGAAAGGAGAAAGGCACCGATCTCTCGAAACGTCGACGAAGAGAAAGAGAAACGATCGAATGTCTTCGGGAGATACGAGCGACACGGAAAAAGAATCGTGCGGGTACGACCCGGGGACGATTGTGCCTCCGGGCTGCGGCGGTCGCGGGGTCGTAGAACCAGGGGACGTAGAACCGTGATGGGATCGCGATAATCGCGATCGTCGGCGACGGGATGAAAGGAGGCGGGGGAAAGATGAAGTTATGAACAGCGGGGGAATACAACGGCGGCGAACACGCCGGAAGCGAATCGCCCCGGCGCGTTCGCGCGCGATCAAGAGGAGAAGCACACGGGTTTTCAACGGTGGCGACGTTTTTTTTTTATTCTTTTTTCTACAAAAAAAAGCCTTTATACAAGTACAAAAAGATGCGTGGTTAAGGAGTAGAGCGTTATGTATAAAAAAATAGTGTGTATTTTTTTTTCGTGGCGTCGTATGTACGTGTTGCTCGACAACGGCGGCGTCCGCTCTGTAATCCGGATCGCTTCTTCCGCCAGGCGAACCTCTTCTTCCTCTTCCTCTTTCACGCGGATAATTAGAGGTCGATATTCCTCTATGCGAAATCGATTTTACTCGCGATATCTTCTCGGGGGTAGGGGGGGTTGAGAAAGAAACGGTTCGAGGGCCATCGTCCTCTCTCTCACGAGCCAGCTCTTCAGAAAATCTGGCTGCGGATGATCCGGATGACCAAAGATCTCGGTGTGTCGATTCTTCGCGGCGGAAGAATCCGGGCCGCGTTACAATAGCGGACGCCGCGGTACAGCGACGTTGGAATTTTATTTACAAGGCGCGCTGATACCGCGCCGATCACGTCTTCGGCTTGTCGGCCTCCTCCTCCTACTCCTCCCGCTCCTCCCATCTTATTATTGTAATATGAGTGACCCCCGACGAGCGCAATCGCCGGGGATGAAGTGTGAAGTGTGTCTGCGTCAACGACTACGCCTGCCCTCCCTCTTTGACTTATCACTGATCCTCGATTCTCTTCGCGCGACGGACACGACCGCGACGATTGATGCGATTTTGGTACGATAGACTTCGGCACCGCGCCGACCGCCCAGGATCATTTTAATCCCTCCCTCGTCCCTCCCGCGAATGGTAGGGAAAGAGGGTTTAAGTAAGAAGAAACTGGCCACGTTTCGCTCCCGCGGACCCCCCGGACTTGTCAAAGCGACGACCGTTGGATTCCCGACAAGTCAAGGGGCCCGGGGAGAGGATGCTGCTCCGCGTGTGCTCGGCGCTATCCTTCCGGTGGATTCCGGGAGACCCTGACCCGTTGAAGCGACGACTATTTAATCCCCAACGGACCAGGCGCCGTCCCGTTAGCCCCCCGCGTCCGCTTCTCGCGTGCGTCTTCTTAGCGCTCGTCCTGACTGATCCGGTCTGACATTGGTTGGTCGTAGGACGAGGTAAACCGGATAACGTAGATAACACGACGATCCAGCTCCGTTCGGACGATCTTCGAATATTGATTTGCGCGACAGTTTGACCCTGGCATCGACGACCTTCCGAGCTGCGAGCCCGAGGAATGTGTCACTTTTGGAGAAACTGGTCTGGCGATCCATAGGCAGTCGTGATCTTCTTCCAAGTATGCCCGATCTTCTCCGTAGGATCTTTTTGTGCGTTTGCGTGTTTCGGCTGCGTCTCGGAAAGTAGTCGTTGTCGTCGGCCGGTGCCATTACCCACTCTCTCTCTCTCTCTCTATCTCTTTTGTTCTCATTCTCTCTTTCTCTTTCTCTCGCTCATTCTCTCTCTCTCTTTCTCTCTCTCTCTTTCATCATCATCATCCAAATCAAGGTGATTCCTTAGAACGGCGCGCCATAGCTACTGGACGGTCTGCTGGGCGCTCCGTAGCTGCTGCTAGGTCCGCTGGGGTAGCCGCCGCCTCCGGCGCCTTGGCTGACCTGGTTGAATTGGGCCACTTGGATGGCTTGTCTGATGCCCTCGAGATCGATGCCTAC